>JAYMSF010000205.1:0-18883 GCA_036897335.1 Silene vulgaris | reverse complement strand
TTTTTTTTTTGGGAATTATTTTTAGGTAAAAATGGGAAAAAAAAAAAAAAAAAAAAAAGGTTACATAAGAGGTGTTAAGTTTTGAATTTGGCGGAATTTGTTTAATTATCCTATCTTTTATGACACATTTTTCTTCATGGGTCATTCGGAAACCACCTGTGTCATTTTAACTCAAAAGAGTTGATAAAGCTTTTAGTCTCACTCATCCAAGTTATCCTACTCACTGTTGTTTTACAGAACAGAAGAAGCAGAAAGTTTCTGAAATTAAAACTGGATTGGAAAATGCAGAGGCCTTGGTACCTATTCAGTTGCTGTCTCCTTACTTTAACATCAATATTTTAACCTATTCTTCAGTTGCTATAAATATAAATCTTTTTGATCTTTGATAAATCTAGATTCGAAAGATGGACTTAGAAGCAAGAACACTACAGCCTAATGTGAAAGCTGTGGTTCTTGCCAAGCTGAGAGAATACAAAAATGACTTGAATAACTTGAAGAGTGAGGTTAAAAGACTCTCCTCAACTGACAGCCAAGCTGCTCGAGATGCATTGCTGGAATCTGGAATGGCTGATGCTTTGACGGTTTGTGCATTCGTTTCTTCTTTTCTTCTATGTGAGCCGCATGCCAACTGTTGAAAAACTCCAGCACTATGTTCTTTACTTACTGCACTTTCATGTCATCAGTTTCATGTTTCATGTTTCATGTCTTCCTCTAGAAGCTCCTTTGTACTCTTATGTCTTGTCATTTTCCACCTGTGTTTCGTATATCTGTTCTCTTCATTGATTTTGATGGTCAAGTGATGTCAATTTTGACCAAAGAATTCTTCAAATATATATGGATATATACGATGGAAATTTGACATGTTTGATCCATCAAAACAACCATGTTTGTATTATCGTTTTTATACAGTTGTTTATTTTCAAAAGATAAACAAGGTAAGGCTTGCCTCTCTAGATGGATCACAGTTATCTATCAGAAGAGGATGTTATAATAGATGTGTACCTTATGTTTTATGGCCTTGATGTACGGGACTTTTTGCTGAAAGCTGCATTTTTTTATTGGTCTTTGTCCATATGGAGATAGACATCTTCTGATCAGAGAGGGCGATTGATGATGTCAACCGAGAGGCTGAACCAGTCAACAGATAGGGTCAAACAGAGCAGGAGAACTATGCAGGAGACCGAAGACATTGGTGTCTCCATCTTGGAGGACTTGCATCAGCAGCGTCAGGCTCTTTTGCATGCTAATAACACAGTTAGTGATATCCCACTTACACTTTTGTAGTTTTGTTAAATAATAGGTTAGCAGTTTTGGATGTTTTATTGACATGAATCAATCTCCTGATAGACAAATTCATTTTAATAAATATAAGGCGGGACTAACCAATGCATTCAATTATTAGCTATACCAATCTGCTTATTAACCCCAATTAATTTTCAAATTGGTTGTCTCATGATTGATTATACTATAATGAATGTTTTGTAAAAAAATGTTTCAAAAGAGATCCTTGTGATTTGTTATCCATGCTTGTTTTACTTCTCTAATCAAATCTCTTCTACTATTTTATTAAGCTGCATGGGGTGGATGAAAATCTTGGGAGAAGCAAGAAGATATTGTCGGCAATGTCAAGGAGAATGAGCAAGAACAAATACATTATTGGCTGTGTTATTGTCATGGTGGTCCTTGTCATTATTTTGATCCTCTACTTCAAGTTGCGTTAGTCTGCAAACTCACTTTGCTGTCAATTTGGTGTCTCAGTTCGTTACTGTAATTATACTCCGTATGTGTTATGTATTGGTCAAGGTTTAGCTTGTCCATTCGACTGGTCTTGTGTGAGTTGTGGTTTTTGGCTTGGCATGTCAGTGTTTTGGTTTTGAGGCTTTGAGCCTTTCCGAAGTGTATCTAAGTTGCTAATTTTATCATTCGTCACATCTTTATGGTTTTACAAACATTTCCCTCACAGAGTTCGATTTGTGGTGTCTTATGGAAATTCATGACTAGTCAAAAGTCAATTATTTATGTGTAATTCCAATTTAGATCCTCTCCATAAAGGAAATGAATAGAAACGCGTAAAAATGCAATATTCAATATGAAATGGTCTACTCTTCTCAGATGAAGATCCATGGGTATGGGTTCTCTGCTCAACAACCCACTAACCACGGGAAAGATGATGAAACAAGAAAAGTTTAATTTTAATAATCAATTAAAAGAAAAAAAAAACCGCGAAATCTAATAAGCACTTCTCATTCAAACATAATTTCGCTTGGTTAGAATAAACATAGTTCGTTTGAATGTTTGTGAGCGAACGGGGAAGAAAACCTTCATCAAGGACTGAGTATTGGCTACTGAGCTGCATCTTCCCTAAATCCCTATATGTAAGAAAAAAACACAGCATTCGACATGCACACTATTTCCGAACAAAAGAGCAATGGGGTCAGATAACAAAAGCTACAAGCCGTCACATTTAGATATTCTTTTGGCCATAAGGACACCTAGAACAACGAAAGCAAGAGCAGAGAAGGCTCCTTGTCTGGAAAGCATGAACTCGCGCCAGGCTAAAGGTCGGGCAACTACACGCAGCACATTCTGGAATTGTTCATTCAAGTCCTCAAGTGATCCAGTATTATCAATGACAATGTCTGCTTTACTTCGTTTAGAATCTAAGGGCATTTGAGCATTGATTTTGTTAACAGCTTCTTCCTCGGTTATTCCATCTCTAGCAACCAATCTCTTTAGTTGAGTTTCACTATCAACCCATACAACTACAATCGGGTTGGTCCATTTGTCCATTTTGGCCTCAAATAACAGTGGAATGTCAAGAACAATAACCTTGTTCCCCTTCAACCACAGCTTCACGATCTCCTTGACAATGCCACGAGAAATATAAGGTGCCAGTAGCCTGAAGAATGCCACACCAAAAATTAACAAATAATTTGACTGTTCTCCAAGTAGCGGGCACAATCAAAAGATACGATATGAACTATAAGGCCACATGCCGACAAATTCCATCAGAATCAGAGAAAGTGATTAAGTTCAATATTTGACGACAGCAACTATCCATCCAATTTCAAAAATGTAAATGCGAAAGCGAGCAAATTGTAATTTTTTGTTTTGGGGATGGGAGCAGATCAATTATCTTTTGGGGATGTAAGAGCAGGAGTTGTAAACAGGATAGCAACTATGAAAGTTGTCTCGAAGTATAAATTTAAGGGCGAAAGCCTATGTAACTTCATCCTTTGGCAATGTGTAGGATTTGAAGAGACGGAAGAGTTACGAACACAATCTTCATAATACAATATCAATGAAATGACATTTTAATTTGACCCTGAAGGAAAAAAATCAAGACCTATTTAGTAGCTGGCGTTTTTCTGGATCAGAGAAAACTTTTCTCCCCAACTTCGGTCTATCCACTTCACCGTCAGGTTGTAAAATTTCGTCCCCAAATGCCTTCACAACCTTTTTCCAACCTCCTGTGCCTTTCTTCAATGCATCCTGAAAAAAGAACATGACAAAAATCATCACACAATTTTTGAATATTAAAAGTTTAAGGAACTCTCGCGTCTAATAAGCAATTATCTCGATTGAACTATTAAGGGTAGGGAATACAGATAAACACTGCACCCACGGCTTTTCTAAAGGATGATAGTCACGAAATGGTAACAAATACTCCAATTAGGAGAAGCTTAAAAAAGGCATTGTCTTTCACATAAAGATGACACCTCATAAATCTACGTCACAGGTTAATGAAACAGCGGGTTTCTGGATTACTTCAATCCAAGTTTGCAACAATGTCACATTAGGATTCCCTTATTCGTAGTACATCCGATAAGAATGCATAATACAAATACACAAGGTGAACTTAATAGAGCATAAGAAACATATACTGGGATAAAACTCCTGAGACATATAGTATACACGATACACGTGAATGAGTATGCAGTTCATTGAGGTCTTAAGTCAGTTCAATAACCCAGGTCTCATCATATAAATCAAAAACGGAATCTATGTAAACTAAACAGAAACCAAAGTGAGCTTCAAAATGAGTAGGCAGACAGCAGTGAATTTGACATTGTAACAGCCTCATCTCTAGATGAGGCTAAGTTGTTTGACTGATGTCTCGTCTCACGGCCAAACAACTTATTAAAAACTAAACTCATTGCCCAACGGTAAAACAGTTTTCTGACTTCACAGACTACGAATTTCTGCAATTATAGAAGGCTGAACAGTCCATGTACAAAACAAAGCTTATTACCTTCCACATTTTCCAGTTCAAGGTAACATGCAAGTATGCAACTACATATCTGAAATATAAAATATACAAATCAAGGATAAGCGGGGGATAGGAGAGAGGAGGAAGCTGGGGGATTACCCGAGCAACAATGTCAGCGTCGACAACAGGAATGGAGTGTGCTTTAAAAAGATTGGAGACGGTACTTTTTCCAGATGAAATCCCACCTGTTAACCCCACAATCCTCATTTCTCTGTGTATGCAAGAAGAGGAAAATGAAAAGCAAGGTTAGCAGTTGTCAGTGGAAGCCTTCAAGGGGAAATGAACAACCACAACATTATTATCACAGTGCCTCGAGGGGTCCCGTAAATTGCGAGGTTGTTTCCAAAGGACCCAAGATGAAAATTATGTCGAGAACTTCATACTTCACATTTCACAATAAAAAAAAAAAAAAGGACAACAAATTTAGGAGACATTTTAATCTATTCCATCATAATCCAGAATCAAAGAATAACCAGTCTTTGATTTCATACTGTTTAGAATGCTCAAAGGAAACCCATGACACCATGTTTAATACTTGTATTTGCAGAAAAAAATAGTCTCCAGTTCACAAGTTAAACAGCTCAATTCAGTATGGAAAGAATCGAAAATTGAATTTACCATCAATTTCATACTCCCCTAATTACAATTCAAAACTCAAACCTAGCTTCATTTTAACAAAAAACGAATGATCGAGACGGAGGGGGGTAGAATAAAATGATAGTATAAGTGATAAAATTGGATGGCTAATCACAGTAAATTAAGGGTAAATAGTGAAATCAGAAGGGTTAATAGTGATGTTACCTTTAGAAAAATGAAGAATTTGGGGGCAGACAATTGAGCAGAAGCTGAGTAGGTAAACTAACTAACTTACATGAAACGGAGGTGAGAATGATTGAAATAATAGGCTTTGAGCCTTTGAGGATTGTAGGTAGACATGGCAAAACTGACCAACTGAACCCCACTCGACTCGAGGGGAATCTGATCCTGAATTCAAATTGACCTGACCTTGTTTAACCCGACCGGAATGTTTACTATCGCAGAGAAGCAAGCTGATCGTTATCCGAAACTTGAAAACAATCCACCTGAAAATTATCCGAACTCGAATGACCCGACCAAGCCCAAATTTCTTAAATCCCCGAACCCGATCCGATTGTCCCGTTTATCAAGTCTAATTGTATACCATAATTCCGTTGGAATTCGTAAAAACCGGTAATGTTTTGGAAGGCATATTGGATTCGATTGTCATTTTTATGTTTTCCATTGTGTAATTTAAAATGTTGTAATTTAATCCCAAATTTCAATTTCATGTTTGGAAATTCAATCCAAGTGCATAGAATCTATTATGAATTTTAGTTTACAATAATGTTTGGGAAACTTTCATAATTGGAGTTGAAATTGGGTGAAACAAGCTTAGGAGATTTGAAATATGTATTTTTTATATACATAAATTTGTTGTGAACTCTGACAAAAAAAAAATTGTTGTGAATAGAACATCACTCTTTAGTATTAATCTAAAAAAAACTTTTTAAAATCAAAGATCTTAAGGAAACAACTATTTGTCAAGTCTAAAATACAGATTGGATAGTGACTATATCGAAATGACTACCAGGCGTAAAAATTTGAGCGCCTCGCTAACTAGGTTGGAATTGAAAAGGATTTATGTCCAATTTCAATTCTAAATTCTAAGATTTCTCAAACACTTGTAACAATGCCGCAATCTATGGGATCGAGTGAACTGAATCCAACAGCTTAAAGGACTTATTAGTTATTAAGATGGGAATGTTTCCCAGAATCATTGGAAACCAAAAGACCACTCAAATATGTTCATAAAACTAGACAACAGAAGATGAAATCATAAAACTCAATTCATTCATTCAATAGGATAGAGGCTGTCCTGTATACTTAGTTCCTCGTTGAAGGGGAGCCTTCGGCAACAAGACCACTCACAACCAGTCCATGGAAGATGGAATAAGAAACTTTCTTTCGGTTACTAGAAGCCGCTTTGCCAACTTCACCCAGATTGTCACAATGAAGAACATAATAGATGAGATCATCATCTTTTTCCCAACGCTTTATGACACTCTGTTTGTAAGACGCATTCGCTCATACCATCAATTAAACTGGATGAAAGATAATTACAGAATTGACGGTCCAGCCCCCCGACTCTAGCCATGTATGCTCAGTGCTCACCATTTCCCCTCCATCGATGGATAAGCCTCGTGAAACTGAAGTGTAGATAGCTTCTTTAATGATTTTTCAGGGAGCGTCATGTTCATCATAATCTTCATCATCTTCATCAAGGTCAGCAGGAGATGGGTCTCCATTAAGATCCACATCCACGCCATTCGCTTTCTGAACAAACTGCCCACGAATCCGAGGTCTTTTCTCGGCAAGCTTTTTCCGGTTAACATATCTTACCTTTTTTTCAAAACATCTTTTCTCCCTTTTTTGCCTAAACTTTGACAATGCTGCTTCCCTCCTATCAACTCTACTCAAACCAGCTTCACTAGGTGAATTGCCATATGATGGTGGTTGTTGGTTAGCGGGTAATTGGCCTTGTTGAACGCACATACCCATTGGATAATAAGGGAAAGGTGTCATACCGGGCATATGAGGAGGGCAATGAGGAAGATGGTTGTAATGCGGCATCATATACGAAGCCCCATGCCCTTGAAAATCGTTCTGATATATGGGTGTTGATGGCATCATGACAGGGTTCATCATTCCCGGCATATAGAAAGGATGAATATGATGCTCGGTAAATCCCGAGACATCAAAATCCGAACCGTTTCTTTGTTGAATGTGGGCGTGAGATAAGCCTTCATCACTAGAACTATTCGGGATGAATCCGGCAGAGACGGGATTGGTGCAGGACCTTTCTAAGGAAGTAGAGTCGAGTACACTAGTACTACCAGGTAATTCATCTCCCAGCGAGCTGCTTCTCCACGAATTTTTGATTTCATACCTCATATCTTCATTACTTGCATGACCATGCCCTGTTTGTAATTTGTCGACCACTCTGGAAGGTCGAGAGATATTGTTTTTAATATGCACAATTTCAACCTCTTGGAAATTGCTGTTGCTTGTCATATTTTCCTCAACGTCAGTTCCTGACTGGCCATTATTGTTAACAGTGTTTGATTTGACGTAAGTGAAGAATGCAGAACATTCACCGATCTTTAGCTCGCTTTTCCTCGGAAACGACACAACTTGGCCTGAATAAAAGAAAAAAAATTCGTCGATGTAATTAAGAAAGAAAGATGAGGGAGATGAATGTTAATTGGTGAAACAGTCGCAAATTTCCATGAGCGATAACACTTCCCATCAACAGATCTTTATGTCAAAAAAGAAAAAAAAAACTTGATAATATGAAAATTAGCAGAGTAAAAAGTCTATCGTCCCAAAGCGAAATCCAGAATAAAGTTTTCTCTGTTTCGTCTTCCAAAGTTCCGTATATATCAATACATTCTAAAATAGACATATCGCAGTCCTATCTCGCTCAGACCTAGTTTCATACAAATCATTACTTGCTATTATTGAACTTAAGTTCAATGGAGTGCACCCACTAGACAAGGTATCCTTTTGCTCTCACCACTTGTGAGGTAAAAGAAAATGCAAGTAAACAGCACACAGGTCATAAGTAGGGAATCCATAGTTTTTACAGTCGATAAATTATTAGAACCAAATTCAAACACAACAAGAAGAACCCAATTCATAAGTAGGGAATCCATAGTTTTTTACAGTCGATAAATTATACGTAGAAAATCAAGAAACTTGCCTGTCCGGCGGTCACTAATTCCTGGCACACCAGGCCGACAGTTGAAAGAATCCATAGGCATTGGTTCAGAAGTGGCTTTGTTAGACTGTAGTAGTAAACAAAAAAGGAAGCAAGTAAGAGTATGATCAACCACATAATTTTATTTTTATTTTTTCAAAAAGATAACATCTCTACTAGTCACAAAAGACATATGGATGTCACACAGCATGTATCTTTACTTTCTTAGGGTAATAGAAGTAAGCAAGGCCTGCGAATCCCGAAATGTAGATGATAGGGTATCATACTTAAATTGATACAACAAAGATATATAATAGCATCTATGGCAAAACTTGGAATTATATCCCACATTTCATGGTTTTCATATAATAATCTAAATTTTTTTTCTTTGCTCAGGTTAAGACCTCTTCGGTAAACAGAACGGTTTCATCCAATTGACCTCTCTAAATTTCTGAACCGATCTGTATTCTAGCGTTCTAGGCATCATTAGAGAATTCACACCCATTTTATGACCAATGTACACTTAGTGGTCAGAACGGCTGTATGATTTCAAAGTAATTCCAGTATCACGAGGTTAGGTCAGATCTGTCTAAGAGATGAGATTTAACAGGAAAAACTAAATGAACATAGGCATTAGAATTTATCCAATAAAAGAACTTATCATGGAAATATATAGGTAGTCCAAAATAAGATGGATTACAAACATACGTCGTCCTCCTGTTGTTCTACCATGCTCATCTCAGGATTAACACTTTTCCTCGATTTATCATCTGTATCATCTGAGAATAGTGTGGTGCTATTTGTATTACCATCACTCGGATCAGATGCCACTAAATCAAAGTCGTAAGTTACAATGTTCTTCTCTGGGAGTCCAAGCTGCCAGCACGATAAAGGCACCAACATAAGAAAATATTTCATAGCGTAAAGACTAAAGAATATTATCTCAGGTCTCAGGAAAGTCACGAATCCACAGACACTACAAGCAAAGCTTATGCAATATAAGCTCTTTATTTTACATGAGAGAAACAAAGAGTACTTGCGTCTAGAAAAAGTTACTTAGGATGTACACGCATCCGCAAGCCACACAACGCGGCAGGGTGGGATATTGGTACTAACCATACGCCTTCTCCTCCACATGTGAGTCCACAAGTTCAACAGCTCATTACTCCGCAGTGGCTTTACAAGGTAATCTGCTGCTCCCAGCCTCAAACACTTCACAACAAGGGAAACTTCATCTAGTTTTGACATCACTAAGCAAAAGAAAGAGTAATGGAGATTATTAATACTCTATAATGTGAACGAGAAACAGAACTATAACAGTATAACATACTGATCACAGGTATTCGTTGAAATTGTAGGTCTCGCATAATGTACTTCAACAACTTGAGTCCTTTCTTCATAGGAAGATCAACCTCACAAAGTATGATATCAATATTAGGTCCCTCTGCATTAAGGGCATTGATAACCTGTCTAGCTGACTTCACTGCAGTTACTGTAAATATGCGTACAGAGAAATAATCAAGTTATATGCAGATAAAGGAAAAAACATGTGAAGACAAGAAAAGCTGCATTTAGCTCTAAAACGCTTACTCGAAATGTAGAAATTACTAATTTTTGAAACAACAAGATAGGTGGACAGGTTTAATTAACTTACAGACTAAGAACATGGAAATTAGGCGATCACAAGGTCTTTTCCCAATTGCATTATAGTTTATGAATAAAAGTCCGTAGAACGGAAATTTGTTACTATTTTACTAGGTCTTCTACTCCAAGCCTGACAGCCTGAGTCAATATTTACAATCACACAACATTGCTTCAAATGATCTTTTCCATGTGAATATGGGGTACAAAAGCTTTGTGCATTAACCTTAATCAAGTAGTAGCCATTTCCCATAACTATTAAATCTTCGTCTTGGGGCAACTGGAAAGAAGCTAGCCATGACCTTTCTAATAAACTTTATATGACAGCTTTTAGTCTTTTACTCTAAATCACCCAGACGGCAAGAAGCTGTTTGTGGCTACATAGTAGAAAAATCATAAGATGGAAGATTCTCACCTTTTACAACATTAAGTCCATGTTTGGTAGAAGGTAATCAGACTTGGCAATCAGGTCACCTGTTCAGATCATCATTGGGCATACTATACACTGGGTCGGGCCAAGTCATTTCAATAATCAATTTGTTTGGTGTTAATTTTGGGTGTCATGTCTGGTATGTTTGCAGATGAACAAGGTTTCATCAATTCAGGCAACGAGTCTGTTCGGTGTCATAGTCAAGTTCAACAAGGTCTCATTAATTCAGGTTTCAGGCATGTCTAAGGCTACTTTGACTCTCTAGTCAACTTACTCCAGTCGGGTCATTTTTGCCCTGACTAATAAGGTTAATGTAATTTTTATTTAAAAACTACTAACATATGAAGATATGTGACTCATTAAAGTCAAAGAGTTAACTCTGCCTCAACTAGTCTTCTAAAGTCATGTTTGATAACCCTCCATTATCTAGAGTTATTCATTGTAGCGGAGATTGACTCTCCATTTTATCTCTTCTCTTCTCTTCTCTTGGAGAGTTCCATGGAGGGTTATGTAGAGTCAACCACTATACACACAAAGTATATAACCTAATAGGTATGTACAACCGATAAAATATAGAAATTGTTTACTGAACAGTCCATCAGACCATTAAGCCCTTTCTTCTCCATAACCAAAAGATGTACTTAAAACTTAAAAGCATTTACCAGTTGTCCAAGAAATGTGTCATCTTATAAACGAAAAAGAAACAAAGAATTCTATATAAGCTAAGTCTGAGTTTAAGAAAATGCAAACTCTTACATTCCATCTTCCTACAGCTCCCTCAGTCGAGCAGAAACAAGTTCTCCAGAAATTTTGGAAATAGCATAACCTTTTGATTTACAAACTAAGAAGATCTCAAAAAACTACCACAATTCAGTCATCAGTTACGTATCCACCTATATTTCAACCACAAAGTCGCTATTATATTCCACCAGGGATAATCATTGGAATCTCACAAATAAAACTACTACACACATAAGAGAAAGGCTGCCATCACAAAGTCTAGTGCTTTATCAACAGAACTCTCAGGAAACAAATTTAACTACCACCGCCCAATCCATTTGATACAACCATACTCAGCCGACAAATCCACCTAAAAATGACAAAGACATACCCAAATAAGTGCATCTTCTCTAGCTAGATTAATGGTAAACCATGTCCACTCTACAAGACACTCCAATGCAATCCAAAGTCCTACACTACTTCAACAATCGCAAATCGACTGATCCTCTTCATTACAAACCTAATTATCGAAATCCAGTCATTCAACACTCAAATCCTATCCCACAACTTCAAACAAGATAATCATTTTTCAAACTTCCACATAATACATAATCCACCAACACCAACCTCAATTACTCTTGAATAAACCGCTTGACAATAAGTTCAATTGTATAAATTGTCACTCTCTCGGTCTCAATCATTTGTTTACCTTTCCACAATCCGAAATCCAAATCCCGAAACAATATAATCGTTTTCCAAACTTCCACAGAAATACATAAACCACCAACACCAATCTCAATCACTCGTGAATAAACAAACCATTTTGCCAACAAGTTCAATTGTATAAATTGCTACTCCCTCGGTCTCAATCATTTATTTACCTTTGATTAAAAATACTCGTACAAAAATCAATTGACTAGGGTGGAGGGAATATATTCTCAAGCCGTCTTGCACAAAACTAACTCCGCGATACAAAAACATATGTAAGACGGTTTTACATAAACTTGAATTAATACTCCAACTACAACAAGAAGCGTTAATGCTAAAATTAGGCATTTAGCAAAGATTAACAAAATAAATTGAAACAAATAAAATAATACTAAAAGGTAAACAAATAAATGAGACGGGTAATCAAAGTAAAGAAATTACCCTGGTAAAAACAGTTGGAAAGGAGGGAAAAAACTTCATGACAGCCGTTAACATCATTATCACACAGCAATATCCGAACTTTACTTCGATCAATAAACTGTTCATTCTTCTTCTTCCCGCCATTGTCGGGCCCCACTTCTTCATCGTCCATTTTTTTCAATTTTTTCAAAATTCCCACAAAATTAAAAATAATAATTAACAATAATATTTAAAGGAGCTAAATCCCGCCATTTTTTGATTGGAAAATTGAGAAATTAATTAATTAAATTAAATTGGGGATTTAATTAGGGATTTTTGGAGGTTGATGAAAGGGAGATGGACGGTCGGATGGAGTTGATACCCGCCGACCGTCCCCAGGCGCACGTTAGCAAGCTGCAGTGGCGCAAATTAACTCTCTTTTTTATTTATTTTTTAATTTTTTAATTTTTTGTGAGTATTTTGACTTGATAGAGCTGGAAGATATCTCTCTCCCTCCTAGACTCATTCAGATTTTTTTAGATATTTTGGTCCTTTCTTACCAAAGTGGCACGTGGCAAGTGGCAACTAGCAAATGGGGAGCACATCATTTTGGGTTATTTCGAATATCGGGACTGTTATAGTGTTTTGGGTGTTGTTGAGCTGTGAGTCATTTTGGGTTTGGGACAACTCGAGTCGGGTTTTTCAGGAATAGGTTATTTGCGGCGGGTCGTTTTCGGATAAATATTTAACAACACTTATTAATGTGACTAACAAAGGGTATCTTTCAAATTTAATCACACTATATTATAGTGGAGCACCGCAACCAATGCATCATTTATCTTAATTTATATAATATTCATGACTTAATATCTGTAATTTTGGGTCACTTCGGATCACCGACCGGGTGGTTTAAGGTCTGGTCACCTCAGGTCTAATCAACATTGGATCAATCAAAGTTCGGGTCCGGTCTAGTCAATTCAGGTTTCGGTCAAGCAAATTCGGGTCATTTTCTTGTCGAGCCGAGTCGTTTTTGTTAGGTCTAATTCTTCCCAATGTTTTAAAATTATTATTTTAAAATAATATAAATTTCAAATTATGAGTTTTAGCCACTTTAATCAAATTTTGGCATTGACCCAAATTTAGCCTTCTGCAAGAGACTATTTATTTGTCAGGTTGCCATGCTTTTATGCTCATTGTTAGTTTGTACTACTCGTACTAGTTATGCTCATAGCAATGTTTGGCCAAATTGACTAGATTTGGAACGAGGAGGCCGCAAATATCAACACAAGTGATTTGCGACGGCCCTATAATAGGGATCCTTTTTATAAATCCCGACTCCTCAATAAAAGTAAGACCTAGCGACGAGTTTAAGCAAGCTAGAAGAATGATCCAACGTGATCGCGCAATTCTGTCAGCAGTGCCCAATAAAGTTCAAAGACCGGGTCACCAAAATCTTATCATCAAGATCCAACCATGCACAAAAGATCCAACTTTTTATCACATACTCGTACATGCAAGAGAGTTTAGAGTAGAACCACTACTCTTTGAGAAATGGAAGCCAAAAACTGGCTCATATCTTCCTTAATGTACAAAAAACGCCCTAAATCAACGGAAGATAACATAAGCAGTACTCCATAAAAGCACTAATGCCATCAAGTAGCACACAGGCCACCACCGGCAAAACTTTCGCCGAATCCCCTTCCAGAAATCCAACAATGCAAACAAAGATCAAGCAATTAACATACTACGAGTATAAAGTAAGGAAAAAATATCAAACTATATTAAACTTAAGAGGTCTTAGCCTAGTCGGTTCGAATCTCTCTTCGCCTTGTAGTGTACAGTGTACTACGAGTATATTGTATTGCCCATGTGGCACATGACACCAGAAAAAAATCAAGGCAAACGATCCCAAGAAGCAGAAGCTTTGAGCCTTTGATATACACATGCAAGAGAAAACATCAAAACCTTCTCTCAGTTTTCTAAGGATACACCGTCTAACAACTTAGATCTAAGTTCATCTAACCTTTACAGGCCCGTCAAACAGAAAGTACAGTCTGTTCAAGAATAAGGGCCCGTGACTTCGGGAACCGAAATGGTAGTTCAAACTTGAAACAAATATATTACACATGCAGATACTTCATGAACCTCTCCGTGGCGTAGTGGTATGCTTTTGTGTGTGCGGGCGAGTGCGTCTGTGAGTTTTTATGCGTCATAACAATAGTGCAATACTAATCTCTTAAAGGGAGTATGAAGAAACAGAAACTTCCTTTGAAGGTCCTCAAATAATCAAACAATATATATACGTAAAGAGTATAAACAGTATAAACATCAATAAACAGCAGACGTACTAATCTCTACGAGGCAATGTAGAGTCCTGGACTACAAGTCTTCAACACCTAACTTCTCATGAATTTCTTAACATAATCCAACAATACATAGAAAGAACGCTTTTATACCGCAAGGACAAAGGCCCAGGCGCCCAGCCTTTATCACACTTTTCAATAAAAGCATACAAAAACAGACTTATTAATCTCTACGGAGCAATGTAGAGTGTAAACCAAAGAGGCTGAAAAGTTCATCCAAATTTCTAAGCGTAATCCAACTACTTAGCGAAAGATCAAGCCATCATCAAACGTACTTATAACCCGATAATAAACGCAAAGGTCCTACCTTTTATAACAATTTAATGACAGTAAAGCATAAACAACAGAAGAACAAACTTTTACACAGCAACATAGACCAGAAAGACAGAAACATTTCTCACCACAATCCAATAATGTTCAGAATGATACAACCCCTTTACCACACAAAACCAAATATATCGATCTACAGAAGCAAGAGAGACTAAGAAGACTAAAAGTTTGTTCACATTTGCTAACACAAAATCCGAGAGCGTAGCTGAGAAATAAGGCTTACTTTAATGAACAGCAGGTAGTTGAACCCCAAATATATGCGCACAAATTTCGTATGGAACTAAGATGTGATACGAAAACTGAACAAGTAACCAACATTACGTCACTAGCTAGGACTATATGGCGTGCCCGCAAGGCGCGAGTCCGGGGAAGGGTCCCACCATAAGGGTGTAATAGGGGTAAGCCTTCCCTTGCCAGTTCCCACCATAAGTCAAGAAGTGTATGGAGTTTATATATGGAGTATAAAACAAAAGACATTGCCTTAGATATTAGGGCGTTCAACAACCAAAACAAAGTCTTAGTCCAAATATAATTAGAACTCGTTTAATGATTCGTTGTCAACCTGAGTTTAAGCAGTGAAAAAAAAAGGTGGAAACGCAATAGGAAAAATGAGTGAAATAGTCAAAATTAAATATAGCCAGAGGTGAACTATAAGTAAAAATATAGGAACACAAAGCTTGATTGTTTTTGCCGCCCTGCTTAACTAATCGCAACTACAATAGATAGAAGATAAATAGTAGTAGTGACTAAAACTTCCAGTTCAAACTACTCACCAGCCAAAAACCTTACTCGCCAGTGATAAAGCCTTCCTTACGGCCCTCAAAGCCAGGCCTCATAAACTTCTTCTCTCTCTTGGCAATCTTAGCTTGCTTCTTAGTATTCGCCTTAGCGGTTATATTAGCTTTCCTCTTATCCTGCTTTGCCTTCTTATGATTTGCAGTAGTCTCCAACCTCTTCTTCCATGTTTCCTTGCTCTTCTGCTGCTTTCTTATATCATTATCCAAACTCTTTTGAAGCCGAGTAGGATTATCATGCACTTTCTTCCCCATCGCCCTGTCATTGGCCGCTTTCCAAGCATGCTCTTTTACAATATTACCCTTCTCTGGATCCTTCTTTGCTTCTTCCAACTCCAACGCTCTCTTTAACTCCTCCTCCTTGGACAATTTCCTCTTTTTATTCTTCTTCTTGTCGAACATAGCTGCATACAAGGACAGATAATACTATCAATTGAAAAAGCAGTATCAAGTTTCGTACATCTTGTGTCACCACCTCAATCATAATCTATGTAACTCAGACTCGTTTAGAAGCATGGACAAGGGTTTGAGCATCAAGTGTTGACATGGGTTCAAACTTCAAGTATCACTCGCGTACATGGCTTCGACTGTCAATTATAATGTGAAGAATTCATGTTTTGGCTTAAAATAAAGTATCCAAATTTCATAATCACAATCACACATTGAACTGGAGAGAACATACATTTGCTAGAATATAACTAATCACGCATTAAAATGGAATAGGTAAACAAATGAACGGGACGGAAGGGGTACATTATAAAGTATCGAAATTTCACAACTACAATCACAAATTGAACTTGAGAGAACATACATTTGCTAACATATAACCAACCACAGGATAATTAGCAACATTACTAATACATAAAGGTAAACAAATGAATGAGACGGAATAAAATAGAATAGGTAAACAAATGAATGGGACGAGGAGTAAAAGAAAAGCTCACCATCATCAATGGAAGCAGCAAGCTTAACCTTTCC
Organism: Silene vulgaris; assembly: GCA_036897335.1. Classification (NCBI taxonomy): domain Eukaryota; kingdom Viridiplantae; phylum Streptophyta; class Magnoliopsida; order Caryophyllales; family Caryophyllaceae; genus Silene; species Silene vulgaris. Next base: position 2,475 of record JAYMSF010000205.1, on the reverse strand, counting down.
AAACTCAATCTCTTTAGAAGCTTCTTCAACCTCTTTCTCAACATGAGCCCTCTCACTGTCACTCTCTTTCTCATTCTTACTCCCCTTAACCTTCTTATCCCCTTGGAAATCGCTCCGTTTCCGCTTCAGCTTCCATTCCTCTCGTTTCTCAATTCTCCGTTCAAACCCTTCGCCGCGGTCGCGTCCAGCTTTCAACGCCTCAAGTTTCCGTCTCATCTTCGCCTGCAATTCCTCATACGTCACCTTCCTTCCTTCATCTTCCTCGTCACCATCACCATCACCATCGCTATCGCTATCGCTATCGTCCTTAAACCGTAAATTCATCTCCGATTTCTCGGATTTGAGCGATTCATTGAGAGCGTCGACGGTTGTTTTGGACGATTTTTCCGGGTCGAATCGGTTGAGCCTTGCGTTACGGAGATTTTGGATGGTTTTGCGTTTAGCGGAAGCTTTAGCGGTTTTAGAGAGACCTTGGAACCATGGTTTGTCTTCTTTAGAAGGAAGGTAGAACCTTGCTGGTATGGCTTCCACTAGCTTGTCGAAGAAGCTGGCGTGTTCGTGAATTAGGGTTTTGATGTCGTCGGTGGTGGAGGTGGTGGTTGTGACGGCGGCGGAAGATAGAGTCTTTTTCTTCATTTGAAAAGAGGCGTAGAGGAGAGTGGTGGGAGGAATTGGGGATTAGGGTTGCGATTTCAGGTTTGTTTGTTTCTCCTCGTGGATTACATTATACGGAGTAGTTGTTTGTTTGGTCGTACGGGATGGCAACGGGTCGGTCTGGGTCGAGTCCAGTACGACCCGAATCCATAGTATCAACGTTGGACCCAAACCGGACTTAGATCCGCATAGGTAAGGTTGTTCACAACTTCATATACTAGACTGGACCGGCAAACCAGATCGGTTTTCGGGTTCACAAAATTATGGTAGCTGTCTCCGGTCCAGTGCAAGTAAAAAAAAAAAAACTTCAAAATACTTTATAAAATTTAACCGATCCTCGCGAGCAGCTGGAACTCTTCTCGGCCAAAGCTCAATCAAAGTTTGGTGCGTGTGAGCTTGGTTCGATAACTTATTGATTTGTTGAGCTAGCGTTGGCTCGGTTCGAAAATCTCACGAGCAACCCGAACTTGTGTGATAAGTTAACATCGTGATCTTCTACAGTCTTTTAAAAAAAAAAAACCAATATTTTTATACATAACCTTCGAAACTTGTTATTGAAAATATCAAAAGGAAAAAAACACAAATAACTTAATAGTTATATAAAGACTCGAGCTCGAATCAAATATCGTAAGCATGGTAATGAGTTCAATATTTTTCAAACTCAGATAAACTTGAGATCAACTCAAGTTCGAATTTTGTTTCATAAGCACAAGCCGAGTAAGGTTAAGCTTGTGCTCAGCAGTCGACACGGCTCGTTATCACCCGTTCTTCCAAATTACTACTCATAATGTAGCCCATGTAGGACAAGTATAAGCTCACTTACGCAGGCCCCTAAATTTCATTGGGCTTGTACAATTTTTCTTTCAAACGGTTCTTCTCTAGCACAAGCTTACCGCAAATTGGTGGAGTAAGAGAAAAGGACAAGCCCAATAAGATAATCACAGTCTTGTTCGGTTGTCATCACAAAAATTGGTAAATTCCATGATTTAAAAAATGAGAATATTTTTTTTTTTTTTTTACAACAATGTTACTATCATAAATAAAAAACGAGACTACAAAGGTACTATTAGTCTATTACATACAAACAAAAAATGAGAATGTTTGGTTACTCCAAATTACGAGATTTTATTTTTCTCATAAATTGTCATCTCCTCCATAATATAAGACTATGATTACCTATCACCTCCTAATTGAAAACTTCTAGGTCAACTCAACTCTCGCATACCAACCAAACAAATTTTGAATAATTTACAATTTCACATTAATTGTTCACATGAATTGTCCAATTAATGTGTTTTGTAAATCACGGGAATTTAATTCCCGTGTGAATATCGTTTAATTCTTTCATTTTGGTTTTCTTAACATGTGCCTCTTGGTTATAGTCTTATAGGAAAGAAAACCGATACTCTATAAGAATGTATAGTGAAAAACAATATATTTATTTTATGTACCCAAATAGTATGATACTTGACAAGTCTTAAGACGGATAGTATTGATTAGCTAGCCCCTCGGCCCCTCCTAGGTCATAATTGGAAATTACCATGTCAATTCAACTCGCGCATGCTAACCTAACAAGTTTTGTGCAACTTAGATAAATTGTCCAACTCACATATTTTGTTAAATCATGGAAAATTAATTCCCATGTGACAACCAAATAATCTACGTCGTGATAAAAGTTCGTGTATTCAAATTTCTTTTCCGGTTTTGTCCCTCGTTTGACCAAGAAAATACTAATCCCTTATTAAAGATCATTAAGCCCCCTCTCCCTTAACACAAAATCTCATTGAAGACACACCATATCCGTCACAAATGAAGACGGAT
>JAYMSF010000204.1:0-18887 GCA_036897335.1 Silene vulgaris | reverse complement strand
TGGTACTTTATTATTCCTGTATAGCAAGTTAGTATCTCTCCTCCTCCTAAAATTGAAGGTTGAAATGCTGAAGATGTTTGAGCTATTGTAGCTAATAGAAACAGAAAATGAAGGCGGAGTAATTATTTTATTTTATGATGCTTCAAAACATGCTTACATGTGTGTCCTACGTATCACAAAGTCGCAATGACAGAGTTTTAAGGCTGGCAACGCATAGGTGCACAGATATTAAGAGATCCACGGTGACGAATAATATTTTCAAAATTTTGAACCGATGCTGGCTAGCTGGATCCCAAAATGGATTAATATTGGCTTTTTGACATATTGCCAATCTTAACTTGATTGCTAGTTTCAGTTTGATGTAATCTGTTAACTCACTTTTTTGTGCTTCTATTGAGCAAGTGCGCTGTTATTCTGGTAGATAGTTCTTTTAGATGTGCCTTTGTTTTAAACTTATATGTCACCGGTATATCGTACCTCACAAGTGAACGAGTCATTGTTTCACTCTTAACAGTCATTTCACAGGGACAGTTTGGAAGTCCTACCAATTTCTATTTTCGTTTTTAGGTCTAGTTCAAAACTAAAACTCAACAACTTTTCTGAGAAGCACGTTAAACATAGCCTAACCGAAGAGTCATATCACATATGCATATAGTCTTAGAGAGAGATTTGTTTTTTTACTCCCTTAGGAAATATGTATCTTAATTCAATGTTTTTATGCCATTTTATAATGACCCAGTTGCAATGGGTAGAGTGTTAGAAAACTATGTCATGCCACTTTGTAATGGGGTATGCCGTATGCGTTTATAAGCAAATACATCAGATGCAATATGCTATTTTTATGGTGGGGAAATCACAATTCTGACAATACCTTTTGTGGTACGTGTGATAATGTTTTTGCCTTTTCCTGTAGTTATATTGGAAGAATATTTTGGGAGAGCCATTGGATTTTGTTTTATCACCCTTCTATCCCCACTACCTAGCAGAGTTTCTTCCCCCTCCCATTGATTATATAGGGTAAGAGTGTAAAATAACAAAATTGCAGTAAAACCAATTTGGAGTTATATCTGTGGCCACATTACAGAATATGCCAAACTGGAATATCTTGAACTATATTCCATAGTTTGAAGGCGTGGCCTATCTATTAGAAAGGTTTGTCGAGCTTACTTCATATTATGTGCATTAAGGGAAGCATTTCATATTCTGTTATTGAACAAAAAGAGATACAGCCCAACCTCTTACTTTGGTTATTATTGAATTCAATATATATAAATAGTTGCTAAACTCTTACTTCCCATTAACTTATGGGTTGCTGAAAAATTTCGGACTTCTGCTCGATTAGGATTGTTGTCAATTTATTATAATGATGGTACTCTTTTTATTGTATGGTACGTAGTATTAATTTGAGTCTTGCTCTTGGAATGTTCATCATGGCCTGATGTCAGCCATTGCGCTATAAATGTGGCGGATAGCATGCACCTCTGCTGTCACGGTAATTGATAACTGGGTCGTGATCTGGTGTCACAGCTGATATTTTAGTACGATGTCTTAATACCTTGAGAAGAAGCTCATGAGCCATTATTATTCTAGCCTCACTCAGCCATCTCGTAGTACTCGTCTACTCTACAGCTTCTTGTCACCTTGGTGTAATAATGTATGAAGTAATATAACGGATAGGATATGTTGACCGAATCACTCTTGTTTTATTATGTGTTTGCCTGCTTGCATCTTTGATATTGATGATATAATTTCATGCTGTAATGCTACTCCATTTTAAAATTGAAGTACTAAAAACTGTAGTTTATAAACTAAGAATTGCCATCAAGGTAAAAAAGGTGTATCACTGCAGAACAAAAGTGAGATGGGAAGTTTGTGCTTCAATTCAAATTGAAGTTTTCAGTTGTAAAGTGTAATTTGTTACTGTATTACTTATCCTGACATTTTGTGTTTTTTTTATGACAATGTGCAGTTTATAATAGGAGATGGAAACAACATGTATGATTTCACCTATGTTGGAAATGTGGCTCATGCTCATATATGCGCTGAACGAGCACTTGCATCTAAAGGACCAGTTGCAGAGAAAGCTTCAGGTCAGGTATTTTGCGTTAGCCTTTGCTGTGTTATTGATATTATTGTTTCTTAAACTCTTAAGAAAGTGAACACGTACACAACCATTTTTTTTTCCTTCTTTCCTCCAATCCTTTTCTCGAGGAACTGTCATTAAGATTTTTTCTTCTCAGTTTAGTATTCTGGGTCTATGAAGACACTATTTATTCTAATGTAGTGTAGTAAGGGACCAAGTGGATTAGTTTCACCTATTTTGCTGAACTTAATTTACATGTATCTCTGGAAATTTTGGTGTTTTCAAAACATAATTGAAGTCTTTGAAAAAAGAAATGCGAATCAGGAAAAAAAGTTAAAGGTAGTGGAGCCTATGTGTTAAGCACTCGGAAAATTTAGAGCATTATGGCATCCTGGCTATTCTTAACTTTATTGATGTCACCATAGTATTTAACAGCTGTGTTTTTAGCTTGGATGTAAAAGTAATGATGATTCTATAATAACAGTTTACAGATTAAGAACGGGAGCTTCCCACAGTTTCTTTTGCCATTTTTGTTTCCATTGTTAAATGACCAGTTATTTGTTAGTCACAAGGCTGCTGAGCTCACCAAGATAATTAGAGAAAGTTCAATTTTAAGTAATTAGCGTTTATCTTTTGTTTGCAGGCATATTTCATTACAAATATGGAGCCTATCAAATTTTGGGATTTTATGTCAATCATACTTGAGGGCCTAGGTTATGAAAGGTCTGTCGGTGTAGTAGGTTTTCATCAGTTCATACTGGCGCCAGCCACTACCTTTCCACTGTCAATCTAATTTTAATTTTTTTCTTACCTATAAGATGGATTTTTAGCCTTATCTTAATTTTTTATGTTTCTCGTCAATTATTTTTTTTATTTGATTATGCCACTTTGTGGTACTAAGCTGTAGTTTGTTACATTTACTTATGGTCTTGTGCTTGCAGGCCTAGAATAAAAATTCCTGCAGTTGTTATGATGCCTATAGCTCACTTGGTAGAGTTCATCTATAGAATATTGGCCCCCTATGGTATGAAAGTTCCACAGCTGACCCCTTCAAGAATCAGACTTCTTTCGTGCAATAGGACTTTTAGTTGCTCGAAAGCAGTAGATCGGCTTGGCTACTCACCCATTGTGTCACTGCAGGTATTAATTTGTTTCTAAATAAGTTATTTGCACTAAATGTTTTAATTGGCGCCCATTTATTTCAATCATTGCCATTAGCCCATTACTCAGAGGCTCTAGTTCCCTGTTGCGATCATAATAGCACATTCGCATATCTGCAAAGTACTGGATACTCCAAATCATGTCTCAAACAAAATATTAAATGAGTTTCAGTTTGTGCTTTCTTAAATGATGTTTTAGAGGTATTTTGGTTGATGACACTGATATTCCAAAATCTGGAAGTTGAGGATGTTGTTTGGCTAATTTTTGTACCGATTAGTGTTGTGAGTACTCTTCATTTTCATTCTAAAAAGATTAATTTGATAATCTTTTCAACTCACTTGTTTACCCTTTTAGAATGGGGTGTAAAAGGTTGGTCTAACGCCTATTTGTGAAAGGAAATGTTTTGAATGATCTTAGAAGGTTTAATTAGGAAATATTAGGCCATTGGAGCTTCTATCTTTCTTCCCAGATATGTTATCCAGTAAATTGTAGTGCATTTAAATTCATCATGCTGGAATACTCAAACATGATCTCTGTGTCTAGGAAACAGCTCAAAGTTGATGGTTATATGGCTTGAAATCAGTAGGGAAAGGATTCATGTCTTCTCATGGTATCATCTGGTTGTTTGTCATCTGTATCACTACCGTCATTAGGTACTAGGCATTCGCTGTCCTTTCAAAACCCTGGGTAAACGTTAAATTCGGATTTCAAGATCAATTAGGTCCATGTGGACAGTGTCTAACCTGTAAACCCCAGCCTGTGGCTCTCCTTATATATCTTTTGAGCATGAAAAGAAACGGTCACTTAATGAACATAAATTTTTATTGGTGTATGTCATCATCCTTCAGAGTTCAAATGCAATAAGGAATTAATTTAACTTTTGCCGGTGTTTCATGGTGCAGGAGGGTCTGGAGAAGACAATAGAGTCTTACTCTCACTTAAGGGCAGAACAGCAGCCTAGAAAAGATAAACAGTCTAAAATTCACAGATATCTTGGCGGTGGCAGAGGTATTTTAATTCTTAGTTTCAGTACTTCATATCTTAAACCATCTCTGCAAACTTTTGGGTGAAATCATTATCATAAAATGTTATGTGAAATGTATCATATTTTCGTATGAAACCAGCAGATATCATATGAATTCCAGGTGGAACATTTTCACACAAAATCTACTCCACATTCTCTACTTGTTAGCTGTTATCTTTTATTCTTTCTGTTTCTTATACGGAGACCACTTTTAAAGGTCCAATTTACATTATGTTAGCAAAATGATAAAATTATAAAGTTCTCAGTCCAACATATTACATCTAGGAAGACATGAATCTTTGGTGTGGCTTGCTAGCTATTTGAGAGATATTTTTGGAAACGTCTTATCTTCAAATTGGCTGCATGCAGTTCAAGCTCTGCAAAATTGTGTAGTATGTCTCAAAGACTCCTCAGTTCGAATGAAGTTGTCACTTTACTGATCTTTAGCAACTTGGGGTTTTACTGTATGATTTGCTTAATGATATAAGCGCAGTCTCCTGTGAGGATGTGTCGATGTGACCCTATAAATAGTTAACTACTACGGTCACTCATGCACTGGCGCTCTGCTTAACATATTTCCTGTTTTAGAAGACAGCAGTGACGACTGACGAAAGTAATATTTTGCTCTTTTTTGCAATATTGAACTTCAGACTCTCTCAGTCTCAAAATTGTAAATTTACTCACTTGATTAGGATCTTCATACTCTGCTTATAACTTTATTGGAGCAGCCTTTTGTGTTTATAGCCAATTAGATTTAACTTTACATTGTGATTTTTTCTCATAAAAAAAAGAGTAATTGAGAAACTAATACTAAACTTAAGCATTTATTAATGGTACCTTTATTAGCAGAGGAAAGACCCATTTTGGTTGGTCATTCTCATTGATAATCTGTTATTCACTTTGGGCTCATTGCAGTTGCTGATGTACTCCTTTGGAAGGATGAAAAGCAAAGTCTGGCCACCATACTTATTTTGCTTGCGTTCTACTACAACTTTGTTGCATCAGGATACACTATGGTCGCAACAGTATGCAAACTCTTCCTGTTGGTAGCTGTTTTCCTGTACATTCACGCCAATCTGCCTGAAAGAATGTATGAGTAGTTTGTGTTATTTCCTTTCCACTTCTTTTCCCTTCGCGTGAAATTGATCGATAATTCCTTAATGTGCAGATTCGGATGTACTATAGAGAAAGTTCCCGAGTCTGCTTTTCACTGCTCGGAGGAGAAGACAAACAGAGCTGCACTTTCAGTTGTCACACAGTGGAATACTGCAGTTGATGTATTTAAAACCCTCTGCAGGGGCGGTGACTGGATGTTGTTTCTGAAGGTAAAGATAGATAGTGTGTTTTCAGTTTTGGTTCGGCAAACCCATCATATGGATTATGGAATAAGAGTGCAGTTCACAATGATGAAAAAAATATGAAAAATGCAAAATAAAAATGAAAATTCAGTAACCCTTGTGAAACTATATAAAAGGAGCTAAGGGAAAGACAAGTGTTAAAGCGTGTAGAAAGCATAGACATTAGCATCATAGCGTTTGAATTAATCTAAATACTAAAATTCTTTGTAACTTCCATTGAAATTTTTATGATCTTGTTGGCCGGCACTTAATATGTAATATAGTACTCCGTATATAGTGACATGTAACTTGCTGCATCATCTGGTAACTTGGTAAATGGTAGGCAATGATGCTAGCTGTGAGCAGCAGAGTATGAGTGCATAGATAGAGACTGTAAGTATCCTAGTGCACCTAGAGAGTAGCTTATTCGTCTAATTCGGCAAATTTATGATTACTTGGCATTGGTATTCTGCAGTTCATTCTCTGCAATTTCGGGTAATTGATTCCGCCTCACAAGCGTGTGAAAATACCCGCCTGTTCCTTTCATTCTCATGACTTGCTTGTTAATTGTTAATTTTTTTTTTCCTTTGTTGTTTATTCAAATGTCTAACAAAACATTTTGATGTATAGTTAAGCTTATCATTGGTCTTCAAATGGAACAGGTTGCTGTCGCTCTTGTGATTGTGGGTCTTCTTAGTGCCATCTCTTTTCAGCGCTTGTACTTGACTGGTGCGTTTTCCAGTTATTTCTCTTGATGGTTTGTCTTACACGCTGTCCATACCCTTTTTTACACGTTGTCAGGAAAAAAAATGATGCTAGGCTCGGGTTCTCTTGAGACCTGATCATTTTGTTAAATTTTTACTCTATCTTGTCTTAAAAACAACATTTAGTTTTAAACATACTCCTTATAATTCACAAAGATCAGCCCTTTACTCATCTTAGATCTGAGTCCCGGCCCCTGGGTACGAAGATAAGAAAAGATAGGCGTTCTAGATTAATTCTTAAATCTACTTTAACTTGTGCTTTTTCAATACATAGCCTGGTCGATTGTTTTTGTGTTTGTAAAATGAGATTGGAAAGAAAATAAAAATTAAAGATGGTGGAATATATGTTTGCGATTCTTTCTGATGTGTTTTAATGGTAGTGTTATGTATATATTGTAGGAATTCTTATCGTGTTCACAGCCTTCTATATCTATGATAAGAAAGAGGACGAGATTGACGGCATTATATCAAGGATCACTAACTCTAGAAGCACACCAAAATCTGAGTAAACGTAAGACCTGTAGAATGAGATGAATAGATGATCATGCATGCAGATTGGTGCTTTTGGACTTGGGATCTATGGAGATCACTTGCTTGTGCTCTGATAATGTAGACATGAAGGCGCTTGGGTCGTCGACCATTTTACCCATCGTCTATATTGCAAAATTTGGGGGAGCTGAAGCGATATATTCCTGCTTGGTTACCCCTTTGAGATTTGGGACTTGCTTTTTTTTTTTTGGTCCTAAAGTTGGGACGTCTAACATCTACGAAGTACTATGTTTGTTCCATTTTTTGTTTTACTTGCTCTTTTTATTCTATGGTCAATCTTTTGGTTTTTCTCATCACGCTCTCCCTTGACAATTTATGTATGACCGACGAACCGTGTGCAAATTAAAATTCCTCCTATTTAGGAAGAATTTGAAGGGAAATTGTTTTCAGAACGCGTACTCTATTCCCCTTCCCTCCCTTTCAAAGGATGGTTGACATGATATGCGCGTGGTTTGAAGGTGTTCACATATATTCGAGGGATTTATCCAATACTTACATGGTAAATAGGCAACGATTTCAAGTTACTACGTCATCCAAAATAAATAAAATGAGGTTGCGCTAGTTTTAATTGTTTTTTCAATATTTTCATTTCCTCCTATCAGTTTTGACGTCCAAAGTGATTAGTGGTAAAGATAGAGAGTTGCGAAGAGAACAAATGAGATTGGTAAAAGTGGACATGACAAAACTGACTCGGTTCAAATGACCAACGAGAATGACCCGACCCGATACCCGGGCATGATTCGAAACCCGAATTGATCCGAACGAATTCGTCTGGACCCGAATATTTACTGTTGGAGATTATCATTATTCCTAAAAAAACATAATAATATACCCTAATGAACTCGAAATGTGGTAGCTCGACCCGATCTGGTCCGAATTCCTACAAATCAGAAAGTGACCCAACCCGAATTGACCCAATAAAAGCCGACATGCTTGATCCGTTTACTAGGTCTAGGTAAAAGTGTACCCATGAGAAAAATGCTAACTTCATAAATAAATACCGGACAAAGCTGGCCCAACCTGAATGACCTAATCTAAAAAGTGTGACCCGAATTTGAGCCGATAGATCTCAAAATGATTTATTTTAACTAAATCATGTCTCAAAATGACCAAACAATCCGACACGACCCAGAATCACGTAACCCGCAGTGGCCCAACCCGACACTTATACTTGTAAATAACCCGATCCGAGTGACCCGATTCGAATGATCCATTTATCAGGTGTGCTTGGGAGTTGCGAGGAGACGAACTCTCTATTAAAAAAACGGAAAACGAACTCTTAAAAAGCGGTTAAAAAACCTCGGTTTATTTGAACTCTAAAACCTTGAAATTATTCTCACTCAAGCGCTCCTTACTTCAAAAAGATGGGAAGAAGAGGCAGCGGCGGCGGCTCCCGACCTCGACGACAATCAACACTAACACAATCAATAATACGACGTCGTATTGACTCCTGCAAAATCAACCACCTCTCCTCCGACGACATCGCCGACCACCTCTACTCCTCTTACCCCGACTACAAACACTTCAAAATCATCCCTTTTCGCCGTAAAATCAAACAACTCCTCGACCAATACGACGCCGTTCAACCTCAAAACGACTCGCCCGGGCCGACTCGGAAAAAAAGTCGACAATCGCCGCCGGATGACGTTGATGACGTGTCCTCCGGCGCGGAGCACACGTCGGACGAAGACGACGTGTACGGCGAGGATGTTGAGCCGGAGTTCGATGTTATGAAGTCGTTACTTAGGGAGAGATACAACAAATTGACGCCGAAAAAGGCGACGACAGGTAAATCAATTGGCGGCGGCGGCGTGGAGAGGAATGTAGAGGTGGAGGATGTGAGGAGAGAGAAGAACATTACTGGCGGCGTTGCGGCGGAGGTGGCGGCGGGAGTGGTGGAGGAGGTGGAGGTGAAAGGAAAGGGGAAAGGCGGAATTAGGTTTAAGGATTTCGGAGGAATTAAGAAAGTAATTGATGAATTATTAATGGAGGTGATTGTTCCGCTGTACCATCCGCAATTGCCGGAGTGGATTGGTGTGAAACCGATGTCAGGGATATTGTTACACGGACCTCCTGGTTGTGGAAAGACGAGATTAGCGCAAGCGATTGCGAATGAGACTGGTGTTCCTTTTTATCAGATTTCTGCTACTGAAGTTGTTTCTGGCGTTTCTGGTATATTGAATGTTGTTTTTCAGCTTCTGTTTAGTGTTTGAGTAGCATAGAGTTTGGTCACTCTTTCCGTCTCAGTCATTTGTTTACGTTTGATTAGATTACTATTCGCAGATAACTAAAAAGTAAACATATGACTGAGGTGAAGGAAGTATTTACGTGTTTTGTGGTATTAGTTTATGTGTTTGATACGTAGAAATGATAGTGTTGTCATATTAGTTCAGCTAGAGCTACAACATTACTCTTGTGCCCTTCCCTCGGATATTGTAGTAGGGGGGAGGGGAGGTGTCAGGTGTATGCAGCTTACCTGTATTAATGCATCATGCAGAAAGGGTGCTTTCAGATTATCCAAAATAAAAATTGCCTCTTGAAACCGCCGCTTCACCATAAATAGAAGCACATTCACTTTGGTGAATGGATTATTGAAAGATAATCTCGTACTTGAAATAATGAAATTTGTGCTCACTTGGAATGGGAACAGTCATATCAGCTCAATTGAACAAGCAATTTTAAATGGGAGGATAGTATGTGAGATAACAGGAGAGCGTATGTGACGTTTACCGCAAAATTTCTAGAATAAGCCTATAATTAATGGTAATGTTTGCAAATAGGATGTATTTTTAAGTAGTTCATGTCATTATTAAATCTACCCTATATCATCCATCAAAACGTGAAATGTAGTTACTGTTTTTGAGCAATTGAAGCGGAGGTTTTTTGTGTGCTGTAGAAACTTTGTGGGACTTTTAGTTTTTCTCATGACGTTCGCGCCAATGTGATAATCTTTAGTAAAAGATCTCTCTTCTGAAAGCCTAGGAGCTCAACATTAATTTGTTGAGACAATTAAGTCGACTAGAGAAAGAGGATTCTCTAGATGATTTATATGGTGATGAAGATAAATCTTATAACTATGGTTCTCACTAAATTTGCGGTGCGACCAGATTTCATACCACAACAATATTTCCCTCTTTTTTTCTGTCCATTTTGTTTGTTCTCTTGACACTTGAAGTTTTTTTCACACGTATCTTGCTGTGTTTTACTACCGTTTATTCGCTCTCCACTTTTCATCGTGTTCTTGTCATAAATTGACAATTCTATAATACGATTGGTGTTAGCTGTCCCAGTTTCATGCAAGGCTTAATGCATTGTTTAGTAGTTTATTGAGCTTATGAGGTAATTATCGAGACATTGGTAAGGCTGCTTCAAATAATACCTTAGAATGGCCTTGCTCACAATTTGACTTGCTTCTGTTTCAACTAAACATGTAGGTGCATCAGAGGAAAATATCCGCGAGCTTTTTTCAAAAGCATACCAAAATGCTCCATCAATTGTCTTCATAGATGAAATTGATGCTATTGCTTCTAAAAGAGAAAATCTTCAGAGAGAGATGGAGCGACGGATTGTGACACAGTTGTTGACGTGCATGGATGAATCTCATAGAATCGTGAAAAATACTGATAAAACTTCAGACACTGAACTTGCTGATAAAAAATCAGGATATGTTCTTGTTATTGGAGCCACTAACAGGCCTGATGCTGTTGACGCTGCATTAAGGAGACCTGGACGTTTTGATAGAGAGATTGCGTTAGGGGTGCCAGATGAAAATGCAAGGGCTGATATACTCTCAGTGTTAACACAAAATCTGAGGCTTGCAGGTGATTTCGATTTGATGAAGATAGCAAAGGCCACTCCAGGATTTGTTGGTGCTGACTTGGCTGCTTTGGCCAATAAGGCTGGTAATCTTGCCATGCAAAGAATAATTGATCTAAGAAGGTCAGAGCTACTTAAGGCGGAGGAAACACCTGCGGAGGAGTGGTGGAAGGAACCTTGGTCACCTGAAGAGATGGCGAAGCTAAATATTACCATGACAGATTTCGAGGTATTTTAATCGCCAATATTTCGTAAATTCATTTAGGGTTGGCGACACAGATTCGAACTGTCAACGGATAATTCGAGGTCAAATGCTGATTTTGCCAATTAAAGTAGGGTTAACTTTCCAACTTATTATGTTGAGGCAGTGAGCACACAACTCTTAGAGTGTAGAATTACTAGCGTGAATAATCGTCCCTTAGGTGCTGGATGTGTTAGTGTATCTGAGCATTGGAAGTCATGCATGATCTTAGTGTGAGTTTTTACGTTAGTTATGATGCATGATATTTATTATTCAGAGGTTCTACTGAAGAGTCTGAAGTAAAACCATCCTCAAATTACCTTTATATAATGTTTCACCCACGGAACGATATAATATACGCATAGTGTGGATCCATGTCCCAGAACAGGTACCCCACTATGTTGTAAAAGATACTCATGATTCAGCTTTTAGATCACAATGTCCATCAGACATAAGAAAAAGTTGATTTCCTTTTATTTAAAAGCAAAAGATAATCAACAAGTTATGTCACCCCTTTTACCTTCTTAATTTGGGGGAGGGATGTGCTTGGTGCTTGTTCAAATAAGGTTGGTTAAAAGTGTCGTTTGTGGTGTAGTGGTGTTTCTTCTGATTTTGACTCAAGAAGATAAGTAAGTGCTGTCCTCAATTGCTCTTCCATGTTTATATAGGCGGCGGCTAAATCGGTGCAACCATCTTCAAGAAGAGAAGGGTTCTCCACTATCCCTGATGTTAAATGGGAAGATGTTGGAGGACTTAACGAGCTAAGAAAGCAATTCGAACTTTACATAGTCAATCGCATCAAATATCCTACACAGTACGAGGTAACTACAGCTAGTTTTATTTTGTCTCGTGATGACTTTCACGACTCTAGCTTATACCTTCTTTAATTTACTGTTAGATTGAATTAGAACTTAGAAGACAAACATTCCCCAAATAGATGTCAATGGAACGAATTTGAAGTGTCAGGAACGAAAACACATATGGGTTGATTGGGTGGTCAAATTGGTTTCTAAATACTTGCAATTAATCCATTGATTACTTTTGTTGAACACTTTTTCCATCTTTTCTATGATAAAAGTTCTTTCTATATTTCAATTTTAGCAGAGTGGCAATCTAGGAAAATTTAAGGAATTATCTGAATATTTTTGGAGAAATTTTGAAGCCTGTTCCACACTGGATTATTTTACAGGTGTTGTAGACACAAAACTAGGTGTTGTATCAATATAATGAGTTTTTACTTGTGCGATAAGGTTAGTATAGTCGTTTAATGCTATTTTATTTGGGGAATGCTGCTTGGGAGAACGCTGGAAGCTCCTTAGTGTTCTGCTGTTTGAAAGATAAGAGGGTTGTGAACCTATGTCATCTCTCTCATTTCATCAATTTTCTAAAAGTGTGTGACATTCTGTATACTGATCATTGTGAGAAGATCATCGGTAAAGTTATCGTCATTTGACCACCAAAGTCATATGGGGACTATATAAACAGGATGGAGGGAGTACTTGAATGCCAACAAAAGGAGTTCCAAGTTCCCAGCTCTTAGTAGCAAATTCTTTTGGGCTTTGGTTGTATAAAATCTGGGAACTTCTAAAACAAACCATTTACCGTATTATTCTTTGATCTCCTAATAGAGAAAAAAAAGCATGGCTACCGTGGTTTGAAAAATATTTCATTTAATTTTGGTAGGAATCTGGAGTGGATTTGGAAACGGGCTTTTTGCTTTATGGCCCCCCTGGTTGTGGGAAGACTCTGATTGCGAAAGCTGTAGCTAATGAGGCTGGAGCTAATTTTATACATATCAAGGTTTGTTGACTTTCTCCATCTGTATATGTCAATTAACCGTGACTGGCATTGTCATTCACGCTTCTTATTTTTGCGACTATCAATTTACTAATGATGTGGTTGGTTGTGCCTTTTTGATGCAATATAGGGTCCTGAACTTCTAAACAAATATGTTGGTGAAAGCGAATCGCATGTTCGGAGGATATTTAGTCGTGCAAGAACATGTGCTCCATGCATAATATTTTTTGACGAGGTATATTTTCTGAATTTCTGCTGCTTCTTAGTTCTCACTGTTTGTATCTGGCATAAAGAATTGCATTCTCTACTGACCTTTCAACGAAGAATTGAAGACAGGCACCACAATATGCATTAGAATACTATATTCTGTCAGTATTATACTACTCTCTCCAATCGACATTGTTCTTCCCGCTTGCTATGCAGGGTCTCATAAAAGCCACTTTGACCATGCTTTACTATAGCAATTAAGTAGTCGTATTTAATCACATATAATGTTGAAAATATAGTTTTGTGAATGCTAGTAAAATCTTCTATCTGATGCACACTGCCTTAGAGGCATTTGAATTAGCCTTTTGATTTTACTGAGGCACTTTATCGTAGTTTGTTCTTTGTGTTCCTACTCACAAGCAAATGAGGCTGAGAACTGAGAAGTCGCTTGGAAGATGAAATTTTGATTTCTAACAATAACTATGTGCTGCACTGCTAGGTTGATGCCCTAACAACTGAGCGTGGAAAAGAAGGGGGGTGGGTCGTTGAGCGACTTTTGAATCAGGTATTTTTCGCTTTTATCTGATATCCATCAATGTACCTTGATTGATATGTATTTCCTGAAAAAGTACCTTTTCCTGATGTAGCTTTTGATCGAGTTAAATGGTGGTGATCATAGGCGTGGCGTTTATGTAATTGGTGCTACAAATAGGTATATTCCGAACCCCTTCTAGCTTTCGCTTCGTAAACGTAGCTCTTATGCGGAAAGTCTTTTAACTCTCATCCCTTTCCTTTACAGTAGAGTACTTATTTTGCATCGTGGACAATTATTTCATATGGACTACTGTATTTTATTTTCACATTGAAAGCTTAATGCCTTAATTAACTTTCTGTGCTAGACCCGAAGTGATGGACCACGCACTCTTGAGGCCAGGAAGGTTCGGAAAATTGTTGTATGTCCCTCTACCTAGCTCCAGTGAGCGTGGCCTGATCTTAAAAGCTCTTGCTCGGAAAAAGCCAATAGATGAGAGTGTGAATTTGCTTGACATTGGTGAACGTTGTGAAAATATGAGTGGCGCAGATCTTGCTGC
The DNA here is from genome assembly GCA_036897335.1 of Silene vulgaris. NCBI lineage: Eukaryota > Viridiplantae > Streptophyta > Magnoliopsida > Caryophyllales > Caryophyllaceae > Silene > Silene vulgaris. Next base: position 4,817 of record JAYMSF010000204.1, on the reverse strand, counting down.
ACTGGTTAGTTAATTTTCATTTTGCTCTTTCATTAATGATTACAATAGTAGGTGGTAGGTAAAGACTTTTCTGGTATTGTTTACGGTATGGTAAGGACCTTTGCAATGGCTGATATATGGCTGTTGCTAGATAGATAATCAAGCAATAGGTCTGGTTTTTGGATCATAATAGCCGTTATGACGGATGCTAGGTTGGTAATTTGGTATATAACGATATAGGTGGCACAACCAATACTAAATTGATATCCACGAAAACCATGATATTATCCCTAGCACCACCTTAAAGTATTCTACCATGATCTGGCATCCTTACTGCTAATGTGATCGTATCACAATTTAGTATGGTCTGCTTGTAGGTTGAATAATTAGTCATTTAGTCTCCTCAGTCCTCAGAGAAGCTAAGCAAGAAGGCTACACATATACCCATCATAGCCATCAACCCGCTGAAAATTAGAATCAAGGAATAACTAACCTACTATATGAGTCAGTCGTAGTCTCATGGTAAATCTACAGGATACCGTCTCATAAGGAGAAGTTGGAGCTACATTAGTGTAGCTGGGACTGGTTTAGTTGAGTTAACCTAAATCATTCCACTGAACCGTGGCAGGTGAATGAAGCTGCAATGGCTGCACTGGAAGAAAAGCTCACATCAAATTCAACAATCTCTTCAAACATCAATTCTCTTCATTTTGAGCAGGCCCTCAGTAAAGTTAAACCCTCCGTTTCTGATAAGGTATCCCTTTATGTTTGATTTCTTTTGGTTATAAACATAAGTGTCTTGCTTAAAAAAATTCCCACTAACGTAAGAAATTTGATTGTTGCACCAATTCGACGGAGCAGATAAAGCAGTCCTACCACAAGTTGTCTCAGACATTCCGAGCTGCCTAAATTGGTAATTACTCTATAGTAAACATATTTATCAATGCTACCGCTTCACTCGGCACAAGTCATCCTGGACATGAATACCGCAAATTAAGTATTTATGAGAAAATGGTTGGAAAAGTTTTGAGTTGTTAGAAATAGGTAGGATCATAGGAAGATAAGTTTTCTTTCCCCAAATCAATTTTGTATCTCTCTCCCCTTTTGTTTTAGAGCCGAGCTTATAATTCACTGTATCGGGTACAAATATGTATGTGAAGAGAAGTACTTAATACCACAATTTTGCTATTTTCGTAAAAATTTCTTTCTTCATTTTTCACCGTGTTTCTAAATTTTAACCTTCACAAAATCCGATGCTTCCATTAGGAAGAAGTTATCATGATTCATGAGGCTCATCCGATAAAACCTCTCGATTAATATTCTCGTTTATACATTTTACTTCTTGTTGTCATGAGTTGCATCCGTTACTATGGAATCATTGTATGGTATACAACGGTCTTACAAGTCGTTGAAGATAAATACTTTCACTATCTTCTCTTTTGTCGTACTAACATTATCAAACTTCGTTTAGGTATCACGACTTGGGTAAATGACGTTTAGACTAGGCTTGCGAAAATGTTCACTCGCTATATTTCGTGTGTATAAATGTATAATCAGTATATGTGACTATGAGAAATGATAAATTCTATCTAATCGAACTCGAAACTTAAAAATTTATCACTTGATTTCAATTTCTCAAATCCCTTTACAAGGCTTCTTGAAGATACAATGTGATCCAACACAAGCGTCGATTTGAATACCGGCCATATATACAAGGATGAATTTGTGCCGAAACATCCCAATTTTTAGTTCTATCCCTTAAAACCTTTGATCTAACTTAATTAAACCTCTTCTCAAATCCCGTTTGCTATATACTTTTCGATATCAGATAAATCGAGAATTTCATGTAATCCGCTCGCCATTAGAAACCTGAAACAACAAAAGAATGTGTTAATCTTGTGTATGAATATTAACAAGAACTTAAAAACCTAAAATTTGTCAGGAGAAATGGCATACTTGTCCTTCAAAGCTCTAGCCATTGATAGACATCCACCAGCAATTGACGATTGCATGTTCACCGCGATATTCGGATTGTGTACACTCTGCCTCAAGTGTATCCATCCATGTTCTCCATGTTCTTCGTCTCCAACTTTCACCCTGCCACCATAATTTAGCCAAGTATCTCGACTGTCGTAAAAATGTGGCACAGAAAAACTGTGGTAGAGCTCGAGATTCTATCGTATGGCTAATTCTAGTTTCAGTGTTATTATTCGCTTTAATTTTGGTGTCTTATAATACGATTTTCTTTTACTCAAAAATTTAACATAAAAACGTCACTTGTCTAAAAAGTAAAAACCCGTAAAGACGTGGAAGTACAATGACGAAGCTATGTGTAAAATCTACCTAGGACCGAAACATTAACCTTACCTATATTTTTATCCTTTTTTTATCTTAAGTTTTGAGAAAAAAAGTTAATTGTAAATATATTTTTCATAAAATAACTCGCCCGGGACATGGCCTGGTAGACCTATACTTAGCTTCATCCCTGGTGAAGTAGATAAGCGAGGTAAGAGTTAAGAAGAAACACCTGTACATATGAGCATCGACGGGAGTAGGGCTGTCATTAAGATCGACGAGACAACCTTCCCCTATCCAGCAGTCTCCACACGAGTCCAGCTCCCATCCTTTTATCCTCTCATCCTTCACCACCAATGGTCACAAGAGAAGCGAAGTCAGTAAGTTTCTTACAAAACCGTCTCATAAGAGAATTTGAGTGCCTAAATCAGTGACAATTTGTTGGTGCTAACTTATGTTATTAGTACCTCGACATATCTTCTGAAAGTGTCGATGGTCTCGACAGCCTTAGCCTTGGCATATCTTGGTTCAGCAATGACATTCATCCGAAGCTCTACCGACTCTAACGGCTCTTCAAGTTCATCAATTAAGCTTCCTATTCCTTGGCTTTCCCCTGCTAGTCTCATCCGTACCATCTCTATTATGATTTTCACCGTCATATATGCACCTGAAAATTCGTGAACAAAACAATTACATGTGTTCATATTACAAGAAACATGCATACTTACAACTGAAGAAAACATAAGCAAATGTCGATAATTGGTCGCAAAAACAAGTTATCGAGTTTTAGGAAATTTGCGATAATTTATGGATTGTCGATAATTTTCTTGTAAGAAATTGTCGCAAAATAGCGCATTTTTGGTAGTATAAAAACATATTCTTGGAGACTATTCTTGCTTCTGACGAAAAGTGACCCGTGACATCTCACAACCACCTTCCCTTTTTAACATTATTTTAACCGGTTCTAAAACGTCACAATCTTGCAACGCGTCAAAAATAAGAATTTGTGTACATAATAAGAAAACAAAGAATAAAAAGTCGTTAAAAAGCTCAAGAAACTCACCATCATCAAGAAAATAGTTTTCTTTAAGAGCACCATGACCAGAAGTTTCCATCATAAGATGAGTCTCAATACCATCTTCATTCAACCTCACACCCTTATCAATAACATTCCTATATCCAACCCTATAAAGGCAATGTCGACCACCTCGACGAGCAATAAACCGAGAAAGCGCAATGCTAGTCCTTGCATCGGTCACAATGGTACTTCCCGGGTGCTCTTTAAGCACAATGGAGGACATGAGTGCAATTAGTTTGTCCCCATTGATTGGATTGCCTTTATTATCAACCACACCACTCCTATCGACGTCAGTGTCAAAAACAATGCCGATATCAGCATTGTTTTCTAACACCGCGGTCCTTGTAAGGGACATTGCGATTTTATCCTCAGGGTTAGGAATGTGGTTTGGGAACATTCCGTCTGGGTTAAGGTGAAGTGACCCGAATGTGTCTGCTCCAAGTTTGTCTAAGACGTCGTATGTGAAAAATCCTCCTGATCCATTTCCAGCATTCACAATTATCTGCATTGCAATTTTAGTTGTAACATTGTAAAATGACTCGTGTTGATCTGTGGGCCAAGTACACAGCCTAGCGAGCTACCATGACTAACCCCGCTCCCAAGGTTTGGGCCGGGGTGTTACAATAAACTTTAAATCCTGGTTACGCTACTGATCCAGAGGTTATGAAAATTTACCTGAAAGCCTTCCAAAGGAGTGTCATAATGAGTTGGATGGTTAACTCTCTCCTTGATAATGTCTCGAAGATGTTTAGAGTAAGCGCTCATGAAATCGACTTTGATGGGAGGCTTACTTAAACCCAACGACACCTTTGCTTGTCGATTAGCATACTTGCGAGCAGCACGGTCACATAGCTCCTCCACCTCAGGAGAGGTGAGTCCCCCTGTCTTTGTGAAAAACTTTAGACCATTTCTTGTGTAGGGTAAATGAGATGCTGTCATCTGCAACCATTATTACCTTTAGGCTTTAGCTGGTCATTAAACTGTTAAAATTAACAGAATTTACCCTTTCCGTTTCCTTTTCCCTTCGATTTTAAGAGAGCCATGGTAACAAAATATTAAGACGTGTTTCAAACATTTGTCATGTTTATACCAGTTCATAGACCATACATCTGAGTTAGTACCTCTTAATATCTATTTTTTGAGCTTTATTTAAAAGTTTTTGAGTTATATTTTAATTATCATAAATTCTTAGTATAAAGTTTTTGAGCACACATTTACTTAAACATTAAACTAAAAGAAATATAATATTGATGAAGAACTATATTTATAAATGCTAATATGCTCAAAAAAAATCTGTAGATGCTCAAAAACTAAAAGGTCTGAGGTACTACCTCATATGCGTAATCCTTTTTCTCTGTTTATACTACTACCCAACGATTTACAAACAGAACTAGCTGAAATCTGAACGTACTATTTTTTTCGGTCAAGTCACATAACTGATCATGGTAGCTGATCACAAATTTTT
>JAYMSF010000203.1:0-18917 GCA_036897335.1 Silene vulgaris | reverse complement strand
GTCTCAATAATTTGTTTATCTTTGATTAAAATATGTTTATCTTTGATTAAAATACACATTGAAGCGAAAGGAGTTGCATTATGATGATGATAAATTATGATAATAATGAAATATGAGTATATGATTAATATGTTCCAAGACAATTAATTTGGCCCGAGACAAACATAATACGGAGTACTCCGCAACAGTGACTAATTTTTTACATCAAATGTAATGCATTTGAAGGTAAAACAATAATTGTGATGCCTATTTTAACACGTGATATATCCCATAACAATATTAACAACCAAAATAATTAACTGCCATCACTTGGGCATTGATGGACTACTCAGATGCACCCTCCTATTTTTGAATTTTTACAATCCCGTGATTTTCACGAGTCCACGAGTCTCTCCTACAAATATACGGAGTACATGATTTTTGTCAATATAGACCACCAGGCCAGTCCTTGTGACCGTGTGTACCTGTGTAAACAGTTGTTTATGGGCCGCACAACTCATTAGAGCCAACCTGCAAAAGAAGACAAATTTTGTAGAACTTACAAATCCAAGTCTACAACCCACAAAATTCCTTGTAAAGCTCAGTTTGAATCTGAGCAAGCCTTAGATATTCAGCATGCCAGAAAGTTTTGATGTTCAAAAACCACAAATAATACCCTGAAAATGCACCACCGCCACCATTTCCTCGGTATCTCACGGCTCTGGACATACGCAATGGCAAATTTCAAAGCAAAAGAGTAAGAAGACAACGTCTACACCCTTAGTATCATGATCAACACATATACGGAGTACTTACCACTCTACCACTATGTCATGAGAGGCCGGGAAATTATTTGTACTTAAAAGAACGGATATATTCATTCATAGACTGAGAAAGTCAACAGTGCACTGCCTGCTCCCAGGAATACAACGATCTATTTCGAGATATATGCAATATTAGAGCATCAACAATGGTCGGACGAAAAATGGGTTTGTTCTTCCCCACATTATCGACCGCCTCACTTTTCAACAAAATCGATTTTTAAAACTAGTTTCAACAATAACAAACGTTCTTTTGTAATTCTTATATGGGTCCCATGAGGCCATGATCCTAAGGTCCTAAGGTACACCGTACACCGGGTGATAACATTGTACTACCCCACAACTAATGAGAAGCGTTAAGTTTTATTTTGTAAGTGTGTAATTTATTATTTATGGAGAATATAGTCAACTCTAATATTTTCGTTGGATACAATGTCATGACCCGGTATACCCAAGGAGTTCCCCAGATTTGATATTGTTAAAATGGAAATAATAATAATAAAATACACCAAAACGTGACGTAAAGGAAAAGAATAGCCGCCAATTAAATGAGTCGAGTCCACGCTAGTCCATTGTAATTGTCTAACGCATCCGTGAACTTCACGTCCCAAAATTCTTTCTTATTTTGGGTGCGTCCCCCTCACTCTCTCCTCCCTTATTTTACGGCAACCAGATTTCAATGCTCCTCTATTGAGAGACGAACAGGTTCGTCTATGCGAACCTTGAGCGACGAACGAACTGTAAACGGGATCCAACAATGGCACCCAGTTCGTCCTCCACTAAGAAGGACCCTAAAAACGACCATTGTTGATGCCCTTACCACTTTGTTATTAACAAAGGCGATTTTCAAATACAACACCGATTTAACAGAAAAGTCACATGAATTTCAGATGCTCGAATATACCATCACGAATATAGTATACAACTATACAAGGTTCTAACACCAGTAGACACTCATACAAGAGGAACAACTCCAGGTCTGAACTACTTTTAAGAACGTGCCGACACATGAAGGCAAAAGGAAGTCGTGCATATTTTAGGACAAAGAATTAGTACTATAACTACCTACGAACCTACTATTTCAAATAAACTAGTCGAGGCTTTTAGAACAAGAAATATTCACAAAGTTAGTGTTACTCACATGTCACTTGCTCCTAATTTTCATCCAACTCGTACTGCAGTACAGCCCCTTGTAAGTCTGTAACAAGTAAAGCAGTAAATTTAATAGCAAACATTACACATCCTTCTACTTCTTAACAGGACCAAAAACAGATTGTCATATTTGAATTGTAAAACTCTATTCACGCATATAAGGCTATAAGCATTTCGTTCTAAAGTGAAAGTTACTTGAAAACAGCCTCCATTACTGCAAGACAAACTTTCGCTTAGAAGGAATGGAAAATGAGCGTACCACATGCAATACAACAAATAAGTCGACTATCCGAGTTCCATGTGATGGTTTAAATCATTTTGAGATTCCCATGTTGCATTGTACAGAGTAGTTCAGATGGCTCTATGAATTAGCTAGCATCGAGTATCCATGTGACTACGTGAGCTACTAAACTGCTAGTACAAAACAAGTTGCTCCTTCCTAATAGAAATATAGAATATGCTATTAGAACAAAGTACATTGCAAATTTCAGTGGAGGCTAAAAAGGGGTATGGGAAAGTACCATCCTCTTAAGACCGTCAATTTAAGAGAAAAATAAACATCAACTACCAACTTATTAAAAGAACAGGGATAGTACGTACCTTTCGATGTAGCCTATAGGTAGTTTTTGCGTCTGTATGCATCATGCAGTTTAGAGCTGAAATAATAAAAGATACGAGGAGCAATACTCCAACTAACTTTAGAGCTGGAAACCTGAAAGACGGTCACAAAGTTAATTGACCGACCCCAAGAGCATGAAGAAATAAGGAATACATTATAACTGCCATGACCCAACCACTCTTCCAAAGATCTATGAAACGAACTTGAATTTGAAATAACAAACAACACCTTGAATTCTAAAATAATGCTTAACAACAACAAGAGTACATCCGCTGTACAATACTAGATTAAATTATGCAGTTCAATCGTGAATCAAGACATGAATGATAAACTACTTTCAGCTGAAGGATCTGCTAAATGACTGTAACCTAATAACCATATACGAGGAATGATGCCACAGATTATACCAGTTAGGCAGTTATACATCGTGCTGTGACAGTACACACGCTTGAGATACACCTATCCCACCCTGGAACGTCTTTAATATGCCTTAGCTAGAGACGTCCCACGATGCATCAAAGCACACGTGTGAGGAACGACTAGCCACCGTCATGCCAAGTTAAGATGGATCTCAGGCCTCAAAAAGGTTCTGGGTTTTTCTAGAAAGTGTATTCGTTGCTCTCAAGAACCTCAACCGAAAACTAACATTGCCGCCTTCAACGGTCGAAGGTAACCAATTATGAAGAGTATAATTCATGCCCTGGACGGCTCCCCAAGGCAATGCTTCAGCATCACTTGAGTCATACGTCGTGCCCTTGAGTCATAATCACCCGAAATGACATCAGAATTCCCAAATCATACAACCATTTAAGGGTATCGTGGGATGAAAGTCCAAGTTCTAATTAATTGCCATCTTATGGGTGAAAATTGGTCTAGATACAAGGCCGTAGTGTTCAAAGGAAATATATGAATTGGTTAATCTCACCAATTCATAAGTCCACATTCAAAAAATTTAGAACACGTTTCGAGCGGATTCATGGGAGACAGACTCAAAATCGACTTTCATGAAACACTAGTACGCGCCTTAACTGGTACCTCCGTACTATTTTGCACAAATGTAGTTCGTGTTTTGAGTTAGTGTTACTAGTCATATTCTCTTAGTGCCTGAGAATAACCATGCCTTATTTTGACACAATTCACACAAATACCACATTATTGTGATCTTGTCACCATATCCTTCACATAGAGGTTCCACTTAAGAACAGGGCCCTCTTCATAAGTGATCCATATGACTATGTGGGCTTCCGAACTTCTATAATACAAGTTGCTGGTTCCTAATAGAATATGCTATAGCACAAGCACATTGCAAATAAGTAAGACTAAAAAAGCGCATGGAAAGGAACTTTACAATGTAGGTAGTTTTTGCGGCTGGATTCAACAGGGGTTGTAACTTGTAAGGCCAAAAAGGTGACCTGAAACCAAATATACGCGTAGCACGCTCCAAGTCACTTTAGAGTTGGAGACCTGAAAGCCTGTCAGAAAGTATGTCCAGTTGTCTAGAGTTAAACGACCCCAAGAGAGCATCAATATAAAAAATTACATCATAAGTTCATAACCACCATGAGCGCAACCACTCTTCCAAGGATCTATGAGCCAAGTTGAAAACAATAGCTCCTTAAATTCTATAATAATGCCTAGTAGAAAGTAGTCACCAAGAACACATCCTATATTCCTAATTTCCTGTTTGCTACTAGACTAAAAACTTGCCATCTATATAATATTCTTATTCATTTGTTTACCTTGACTTTTGTATCGGTATTTTTTTATGCTAGTGGAGTAGGGGTGTTTACAATTAATAGGTTTAGAGTAACAACCGTGGATTCACCATTTATTATTCATTTGTTTACATTCGCTTTTATATTATTCTTTAATCCTAGTGGGGTAAGGGGTGTCTAAACGAAGAGGTTACAGTAGCAGACTAGCAGTGATGGATTTACCAATTACTTCTCTGTTCCATTGAATTGTTTACGTTTTTCAACATTCTCCTAACATATTTTCAAAAGCGTAAACAATTCAATGGAACAGAAGAAGTACATTGGTAGAGCCCAAGGACAAAAAAAGACGGCAAAGCATCTTTTAGTGCGAAAAGTTTCTTACATGGCCGAGAGAAACCAAAATGAAAAAGTAAACAAATGGGTGAGACACAGAAACAAATTCATACCTGAGTGAACAATGAGTACTGCTATAAGCCGACGATGAAAGGTAAATCAAAATAATGTGTCCTGGAACTTCAATTTTCCATCATAGTAGTTTCAACTGAATCCGGTGGTGCATTCGTTGTTGAACTATCCTACAGAAAAGACACTAGATATTGAGAATAATATTTTACACTTTTACGTACCACATCCCCCTGAAACTTTGATCAAACAAACAATTGCGACTTTCAAGAAAATATAACAGAATTTCATTTTCCCATCGAACATACAATGGAACCAGAGTTTCATCCATAAAATTATGTGACTTCTGAATCAAAGTAGTGGCACTTCATTTCTCATTCCCACCAGTCCACCAATAACATTTTCCTTCCCAGATTATCAAGAGCACAACTACAACAAGACTCTCCGAATAGAAATCTAAGGACCTATTAAGTCCATCGTAAAGCTGAACCATCTCAAATGAAGAAATAAGTGAAAGCATAGTCAAGGCATTTGATTCAGTGGCATATAAGAGTTCTTGTGAAACACATACAACAGTCTTACCCTTGTGTCCAATAAGGCTGTTTCCGAATAACCTAAAGTGAAAATTGCATCAAAATTGCACCGAATGACTGTTATTTCACTTTATAAAAAACACAACCAGTTAATGAATATTTGGCTCCGCCACAAATGAAAATAGTGATCTAATCTACAAAGAGATGAAAATTCAAATTTCACCGAGAGTGGAGCATGTAACTTCAATTATACAACTTCAACAAGATAGTTGAACTCTTAACATATAGAGGCAAGATCACCAAACAACGCAGATTCCTTTCAAACAAAATACACCACTAAATAACTAAAGCTTAGTTTAAAAAGCGTGCCTGAGGCGCCATTGCACTTCACACACCAGAGGGCCACGAGATCCATAAGTTGCAACCAAGGCACAAGAGCGCAACTTTGAGGTGCAAGCAAGGCACATATCCGTTTGAAAAATAAGAGCACCTAGCGTCCAAAAGGAGTGCACCTTCACCTTGTACCTCATTACCTTGGGAATTGGGACCCCATCACCTCAATGTAACTCGTGCCTTCTCAAACTAACAGTTGAAAGAAATTTCATCAGAGTTACTAATGAAGTTAAAGACTCCACGAGCGTAAAGCTTACTACACTGCACATGCATTAGAGGAAGACATCTCTCACCCCAATATTAAAACTGAATAAACAAAAGAGTAAAAAAAACATTAAACAATGTGTACCATAAGGAATCTCCAAACTGGCAGGAGGACGGCTTGTGGTGGTCTACCAGTTCAGCTTCAAGTGTTATAAGTACCCAAGAGTCGAGAGGTCAGAAGTCAAAACATCCTGAATTGTTAACGAGCTTACTAAAACACTAATCCTCTCAGTCTCTCTTCTTCTTCCTCTTTAAACCCCCCTTCTTCTCATTAAACTAAAAATACTATGGGATACAACAAACTGATAATTGTCTGCGTTTTTCTGGCAATGATTTTTCAGCAAGAAACGCAGTTTGTCAATGGAAGGAAACTGAAGTCAGGAAAGATCGATGACATTCCAACGTTCCATATTGACAAACTAGAAAAGACAAGTGCCACAAAAAAGCCCGAAAGCACGCATGTAGGTCCCACAAAAGAAGCAGCAGTTACAAAGCAGCTCCAAACTGAAGTTCCAATTCAAGCGCCACCAAGTCCACCACCGAGCTCCGGGCATCTAGACACCTTCAGACCTACAACACCAGGGCATAGTCCTGGAGCTGGACATTCAATTCAAAATTAGGGCATTAATGCCAGTGATGTTCCTTGAATGAGCACCACCACCATGTATTTTAGCGATTGTTTATGTTAAAGGCAGTTTGTTAATTATCTATCTACCAATCTGTGGATATCCTTTTTTTCATATTGATCTATATTTGACTCATATTTCCAACCATGCAAGCACGCAGAAGAGCTCTAGATAAATTCACAACACTTTTGTCTACCAATATTTATAGCTAGCATGGACCATCGAGAACAGTGAAACAACACAAACAGCTCAGCATGATACTATGAAACTACTCAAGCCACTTAAATTGCGATGCTAAGAAAATGGCAAATGTTAAAAGCTTGAGCAATTGAGCTTGCAAATATCAGAACACGAGTATATCTTTGACGTGCTGATAAAATAGCAGATCTAAGAATCCCTAACATACAAAACATGTCATGACCAGAGCCCTAATATTGTGAGATGGTTTTAAAATTTCATCTACACCCATGATAAACCCCGGAATATAAACTCAATAACAACTAGTACTCCGTATTAAACAAAAATTGTCTAAAGACTACGCCCGTGATACAGGTGAATTTAGCTACTACAAAGAACTTTAAGCTACTTGAATCAGGTTGACAATACCATTCCCTGGTCCAAACAGGCTAGAATTGCACACAAAAATCCAAGTACTACGTAAGAAGTATTCCAGAATTCTTCTAATAAATTCCAACTTCATGTCTTAAATACCATGCAATAAGATTTAGTTTGTTTACGGTCAAGTAACGAAGTAAAAGACTATTTCCAGCTATTTTAATGAGGTGCTACAGGATACCAGCTATCTAACGTTTGAAACTTCACATACTAGTTGTTACTCTTCAAAGATGCTAAGAGGATGCAACCACATTGAAGAGGACATCCTCTTAGATGAGAGAGAGTGTTAAAAGGATGGTTTATCCTCTTCAATGTGGATGCTCTTAGTAAATGAAAATGCAAGAGGAAACATCAAATATGTGCAATTACAGAAGCCAGACTGCTCGCTCGATTAATACTCCGAGATATACAGAACCATATTGACATTTGACTTGAGATGAAGTTGCGTTTGACCATACATTCCAAGTGAAAAAACCCTTATGCATGAGATGAAAACTCGAATAACTTCGAAAATCCAGTAGCTATGTCTACTGTTTATGTCATGCTTTCGTTGTATAGCATTCTATAGTATTCTTCTAGGGTTAAGTCCTTCTTGCTATTGGCCTAAACTGCAAATGTCTATGAGCCTACGCGGCACACAAATTACTTAACATATTAACCAACAGTGGAATCTCACCCCAACCCAAATCACTAGAGGCCAAGGTACCAAAAACCAAATCACTAATCCGCATCTACCCACAAGCATAAAATCACCACCAAGGCACCAATTCTTCTGGTAATTTCTTTCCTTTAGATTTTTAACCCTAGAAGAAAACGTTAGAATGCTATACAACAAAAGCATGAGATACACAGTTGTCAGCTACTGGATTTTAGAAGTTCGCAAGGAAGTTTTTGAGAATCAAAACATTGGACAAAGCCCTAGTTCAAATAAACGGGGGAGCTAACATGAAAAGTAAATGTCATAAGAAACCTTGTAAAAGAAGGTGAGGTAAGGAAAGAGTTCCAAGAAAAGGGGAAAAAAAAAAAACAAGAGATGACAACAAAAGAGAGATAAAAAGGGGTTAAAACGAGAGTGGGAAAAGTAGAAAACTATTTGATAAATTGACAAAGGAGCAAGAAGAAAGAATATAAGAACCAGATAGCATAAAAGAGGAGAACAAAAGTGAGAGAAAGCAAGGACAAATAGTTGTAAACAAAAAAGAAAATAAACAATGCACAAACTCGAACCATAACATCTGCATAAAATCTCACTGCTCCGCCTTGTCCAAATCCATCTTTCCTTAAATCCAATTTGCACTCATGACAGTCACACAGTCACAGTCTCAGTCTCAATATTTCGTTTTTAATTATTCTTGAGTTTTCTTAAGTCTTCCTTTGCCCGTGACAATCTCCTTATTCTGTCATATCCTTAATCCTCCTATCTTCTGTCTATAAAAAAATTATAATTCACACCCAATATAACATAATAGCGAGCAACCTAGCCAAGGAGAAAATTACAATTCAAAATAGCGATGGTAGAGTTTTTAATAATACACACTAGCAAGTAATTAACATAATTAGGTTTTTATTTTGATTGTTTCCCGTGGTGACACTTGAACACCATCTACATGACCAAAATACCTTTAGCTTGTACCCGGCATCTTATCTCCAACAAGGTGCAAAATCTAACGTTTTTTTCTCTCATTAATTCATCAATCAATGCTTCCCTTGGTGCCCTCTATCCTACGGAGTATATAACATGTGCATCACCGCGAGCTTCATCTAATGGATAGAGCATGAACATGTCTGTGTCTATGTCTATGTCTATGTTAATGCTGGATTAATTTGTAACTCAAATGAGAATTCTGAAAAAAAGTGGTTACTCCCTGCCGGACGTGCACATCCTCTTTGTGACAACAAGAATAAATGCAAAAGTAGGAATCGCACATATTTACAGCCACATTAACAGCAAAAGGAAACGAGCAAGATGAAAAAGGTTTTAAATAGTAAATCATGTGAAAAGGTCGCTGCAAATGTAAATAATTGCTACTCGTCACCACAGGAATAGATCCAAAATTCACAATCACACATTCGCACTCTTAGCATCCATAAATTATATATGTACAAAAATAGTAATGCTACAGAGCACTAAATCTAGCTCAAAAAAATAAAAATAAAATCAGACAACGGTATTTCTAGGTACATTCTTAATTGTTAATTGTTGCGTTCGGCCCTGCTTTGCATGATAATTACTTTTGAATACACTAAAAAGCTGGAAAGAGCACTCCCGAGAGTGTGGGGAAACATGGGTCGGTCCCACTACAAGAATCTCCCGTCTTTGTTATTTCAAGTGGAGAGGGAAGAAAAGCAAAAGCTTAAAAGGAAGATCTTTTAGGAGCTCAAAGAACTTCCTCCGTTGGAATTATGTGAGCCCACCAATTAAAACATACCATAATACAGGACACTAGTAACGGTAGGGCAGGAATCCTTCACAAGTTTGGTAGGTTAGGTGGTATTGACTTGACTCTTCAAGATCATAACAATGTTTTTCCACTACACTCATCATTCAACTGGAGAACAAGTATGCACCGCAAACAGCAGAGGAAAAAAAGGTAAAAAAAACAAGAATTTAAAATCAACATTCATTGAGTTTGAGTTACACAGACAAGTTACTAAATTAGGAATTTTTGCTATAATAGGGTCTAAAACCAAAATGATTAAGAAAATACGTTTGTTTAAAAGTATTTACAAAATATGAGTCCACGTTCTCATAGTTTGTGTTTCCTATTTTTTTCAATGCAATGAGGAGAGTCGTGTTGTGGGACTGCAACTCCCTTTTGGCTTGTATTTTTTTTGTTAAGAAATTCATCTTAGTCATAACTCAGACTGCACATAGGTTGATAGGTATTTCACATGCCGTCTAAAAAAAAGATGAATCTTAAAGCCGGTGACTAGATGACAGATTTCCTAATATTCTTGTTGTTTAAGGGTACTTACCAATATATGACACGACTAAGCGTTAATTGCAAGCACAGATCCATAAAAGGGCTGCCACAGGAATTTTTTCACCCAGTGTGTGACAAAATTGTGTATTATTTACTACTCTCTCCATTCCACTTTCATTGTCCAACTTTCTATTTTTGGACGGATATACAAAAATAGGGTAAAATTACAACCTTTTCCCTTGAATTAAAGAGAATGGAGCAATGACATTTTGATGGACGGAGTGGTAGTTAGTAAAATAGGGTTATATTGGTAATTTAGTACTAAATTTAGAAAGAGGACAATTAATTTGAAATAAATTTTGGAGGGAAAGAGGACAATAAAAGTGAAATGGAGGGAGCATCTAGAAAAGCAGCTAAAGTTGATGTAATACAAGGAAGAGAAGTTTAATCGTTAAGGTCTGGCCTACCCACCACCTTTGGCATAGTAACTAATATCAAGTAACACTATTCTAAACTTATCGCACAACTATCGCCCAAAGTCCTCAACAGTCAACAATAAAGATATTAGGGTAGCATATTTTAATTCAACTCAATATTTCAGGAAGGAGATTATATGTTACTCTGATTCAGCTCCAAGTGCCGAACATGACACAGCGTAGGAGTGATGAACGCTTGTTATGGGTTGTTGGACGTGCGAATGAGGTAGTGTTGTGGGTTGATGGGGGTAATATGAAATGGTGGTTGAAGGTTGTGAGGTTGGAGATGGTTTGGTGTGTGTCAAGAAAGTGTTGGCGGTGGAGCTTGGTTGGTTTGGAGTTGATGGAGATGGTTGGTGTTGGAGGTAACTGGAGAAGAAGGAGAAGTGTAAGTTTACTTTTGTACTCCCTCCCATTCCACTTTTATTGTCCCCTTTTTTCAAAAATTTATTCCAAATTAATTGTACTCTTTCTAAATTTTAGTATGGAAATGACTAAACTACCAATATTGCTCTAAATTTACTAATTACTACCTAGCTAGCACAGACTCTTAATCAGCATAACCGTGTTGGAAATCAACACTCGTGGGACACGCACCAAAACGTGTCAGGCACCTATAAAGTCACCTATAACGTCGTGTCTGAATTTCTTCATTTATTTGGGCACGTACCCGACATGAGTCCATGGTATTTGGACACGTCTCGGACATGTGTCCATGGTCATGTCCATGGTATTCTGACACATTTTTTTGACACATCTTCAAACGGAATTAAGTTGAATTTAAGGTGAATTGTGTTTTTTGTTTTATGGTGGAGCTTAGTGGGGAAATGAGTTGAATTGGGGACGAATGATATTCTTTAGACGAGGAATGAGAAGCCGAAAAGATTGATATGAAAAATGAGTTATAGACTTATTGTCAATGCCAAGTTTTACCTTCACTTGTTTAAATTAATATC
The DNA here is from genome assembly GCA_036897335.1 of Silene vulgaris. NCBI lineage: Eukaryota > Viridiplantae > Streptophyta > Magnoliopsida > Caryophyllales > Caryophyllaceae > Silene > Silene vulgaris. Next base: position 7,442 of record JAYMSF010000203.1, on the reverse strand, counting down.
AAATAACTACAAAAATAAAGTCATGCGTTTATAACTATAGAATATATATTTTATTAAATTTAAATAACGTGTTGCGTGTCCTAAATTTCATGGGATTTCTTGACACGTATCCGTTTCTATCTGTGTTCGTGTCATTTCGATGCTACCTAAATTACTACTCTCTCCCTCAAAATTACAATGTCCCATTCTCATTGATTCAAGAGATAGAGTTGTAATTTTACCCTATTTCCTAAATCCTTCCCAAAAATAGAATAAAGGACAATAAAAGTGGTTTGGAGGAAGTATTAAATAATGGGCAGATCCTTCGTATTTTTATTTATTTTTAAACAAAGTCATTTGGTATGAACTTCAACAAATAACATTACATAAGGTAGGTATTTTTCAAAAACAATTACATTAGGTATATGTTTTTAAAAGTTGCTATAGAATAGGTACATGTTATCAATTGATCCTAGAAAATTGATACGGGTACTATTTTATTACTCCCATTATCGCAATCATGTGTTTACCTTTTATATTCTTTGTGAGGATTATTTTAATCAAAGGTAAACAAGTGATTGTAATGGAGAAAGTTTTAAAGATTTCATATAAGACCCATAAAACGGATATATTTATGTCCTAAGACTCCATAAAACTCATCAGATTGATCTTGTAGCGTCCAAATACTCTCTAAAGTGAAATTGCACATGAAGGGTTCAAGAGAAACGATGAACCAAAAATTAACGAAAGAAAATCGTTTCGGAAAAAATCACATTTAATGTCATCTATATAGAATAATCATACTTCCTAAATATTGGTAAATCATGCCAAAGGATAATGAAGGGCCATTATAAGGCATAGATCCTGGTCAATGGTTTTGTATGATTAAAGACCTTCCGTGTACTTGAAAAAGAAAAGGCGGAGGGTATCACTTTAGCTTTTAGAGGTTAAGTAATCATAATGCAAATAAAAGAAGAAAGACAGATGTGATTCACCTTAATTGTCGACCAAGATTTTCAACCTCTGCAGCCAGCCATCCATCCATATAAAAGCAACTATACTACATTAAGTGGCAGTACAGAAGATCCCATTTTTTATGCGATTTGTCTTCGGAGACTGGCTCTCATTTCTCAAAACCAATACCAGCTTGTTCATCCTTTCCTCTAACAATGAAAAGTATTCAAAATTTGACGAACTTCCTGAAAATGTATCATGGAAAAAGCGGCATTAAAGCGCTCCAACAAAATGGAATCTTAGCACAATAAGGGATCAGAATTTAAGCAATAGCAAATTCATTTACTTCATTAGTACCACACTGGAGTACAGCTCTAATGAATCTTATAACTATTAAAGCCACTGTAAGCAAAAACTAAAGCATCTACGATGAACAAGAAGCCAGCAAGCCCTACAGGGGTCAAGAATAAACTATTTTCATCACCCTCATTAATCGGCAGAAACTCAAGTATCTAACAACCATTGTCCTAAATTATACTTTATTGCCTATTGTTGAACTTTGAAAAGGCAGCGAGGTCGTTTTTGGGTGACCCACAGTGAAAATTCCGTCGCGAATTGCATCAGCCAGTTAGTTTTATACATAATTTCAGCATAACTTAGAACCAGTGAGTGGTGAATCTTCCACTTCACTGACTATGGAAATATAGTTTTCTCAATAAGAAACACATAAAATAAACTCTAAAGTTTCATATTAAGCCATTCAACCAAATTACAAAAGTAGACCGGCAGTAAAACATATTGGATCCTCCACTGTTACATTGGACGTTCAACAATCTCCAAAAGACGTTTTTACCTGCTTTCAGATTGTTATATAAATACCTTGAACGAATGAACGCAGTGAGAGAAAAATTACTACCAAGGGTGAAAATAGTGAATTTACTAACCCGTAAGTAATAGAAATATTAAACCTATCAATCTATCATTATTTAATGCAAGCACAGATGCATATTCTTTTTTTCAAGTTGAATAAAATATCGACTCATTAGGGTGGAAGCACATGGTAAAACAAAATAGAGTCTACAAAATCACATGTAAGTTGACCTTTGGACACTTAAATAAGAAAAGAACAGTGATTCTGAAGCTTGACACTTGCCACAAAGCACTATATATACCCATACAAGAGACCTGAATTTGATCACCACTCACACTACCTCCTCTGTTTAACTACCTTACCATCCTCATTCACACATTCTTCTCTCCGTTTCTTGAAATCCATTGCCTTAATATTTCCGCAATTACAAGGAAGTTTATAAAAAAAATAAAGGAAAAAAAATCTCCAAAGATGGCTAGAATACATCCCGTTAGTACTTTGGCACTTCTGTTTATACTACTTACCCAAATGTTTTCTGTGGAAGGGAGGGATATAAAGTCACCAACAATGAAAATTGCTCCACAAAAGACCTCTACTGATTTTTCTCAAACTGTTACACACGATAACAACTTGCCCTCTTTGAAACCAACCCGCAAGATACCAAAAAGCACTCATGAAGTAGATTCCATACACGTAAACAAAGTAGAAAGTGCAGGCCTTGATAAAAAGGGCAGCGACAACCCACGTGAAATTTTTTCATCAACTTCTAGCTCGTTTTTCAGTGCTTCTGCTATGGCACACGAGAATGATTATCGGCCTACAACACCTGGGAGCAGTCCAGGTGCAGGCCATGCACACCCAAACCAAAATGAGAAAGAGGAATCAAGACACTGTATGAATGCTAAATGCACACAAGATTTCCGACCAACAGCACCAGGAGACAGCCCTGGAGCAGGTCATTCTTTTGTAAGCAATGGCAGCAAAACATCCAACCAAGGTAAACATATTGATGTGGAACATAATCAGGCAGGTCAGACAGATGATTTCCGGCCAACTGCCCCTGGTCATAGTCCAGGTGCCGGCCACCCTGTTTCGCAGGAAAGTAAAAAAGGCTGATTCTTAAATCATCAAGACAATTGTCAATTGTTAAGTGTCATAAATTCGTAGCTCTAAAGTCAGGGAAACCGTGATGATTTGTAATAATACTACATAATGTTGATACTCTAGGTGTGAAGTGAAGAAGTATCAGTTAGTGTTAACAGTCGTAGACAATTGTAGACTGTTAACAGTCATATAGTAGAACCGAAATCAGGAAATATAGCTAGATAGATAGATGTAGCATATGTTAATTGTCCTCCCAAATTCCTAAACCGCGATTATTTTTAATAAAACAAGGTCTGTTAATACTTGAGATTTTAAGACTATCACTACGTATTGGTTTCGAAATGTAAGCTTCTATTACTATTATACAACACCACCAATATCTTAGTGGCATTGTCACAGTGAGATTGGTAATATACATATCTATTACCTTCAACCAAACTCCTTTAGTTCATGAGGCACTGTTAAATACATTCTAGATTGCCAATTTAGGCAATAAAAACAACTGAAAGTAAAAGATGAGAACACTTTAACAAGAAGAAAGGAAGAAAAAGAAATGAGCATGCCAAAGCTTAGTGCCATTTCTCCAAAACAGTACACAACAGTGCTCAGTAACTCCTCGATCAATATTAAATTACTGGCCTATAATTTTCTCGCGTTCTTACAAATTTTGTTATAGAGAGACAAATAGCATCACAAGCCAAAAGTTCGTTCAAGAGGTAAGAAAATGGTACTAAGTAGAAAAATACACTCTTGTTGAGTGTGGAAAGCAAAACAGAAAACCAAAAACTTCGAGTGTCAACATAAAACACACGGACGTATCGCAGCCCAAAAGTTAATTCAAGAGGGCAAAAGGGTTGAAGGCAGCCTATAAAAACTAATGACAAACAGGAAAGAACAGGTAAAGGGGTGAAAATTTAAATTGTGCCAATTAAAAAATTTGATTTTAACTTTTCAAGAATACATATTTAATATTCATATAACAATGTCAGCTCAAAAGACAGAAAAAATTGAATTCATAGAGCCTTTTTACACTACAGAGAAATACAAACAATACAATCATGCTCCACAGATACGCAAAAAAAAAAAAAAAAAAAAAAAAAAAAAAAAAAAAAAAAAAAAAAAAATCTAGTCCAACTCATCTCATTTTCCGTCGCATAATATCACATCATAGTAGCATCACAGTGTCATACCATCATTGGCGCTCCTGCCTAAGGAAAGTTGACCAGGTTGGAGGTTAAATGTACAAAATGAACCCTTAAAGCTAAGAGGTGGTACCTCCAATTGAAAGAACAGCACCATCCTTCCTAAATGAAACAATAAATAGTGGTGTTCATGTCCATAAGCTCGGTTCACAGCTAGTTTCTTTACCACCTACCCTATGGTTTATTTGGTAGGACAACTGAGGTGACATTGTTAACAAAGCTCTCCCATGATCCCATTTATGTTACGAAAGTGCTACTACTCCCTCCCTTCAAATCCAAATGCCCCATACTTGCTCTCACAAAAATAGTGGGACCGGAGGAGAAAGTATATTCCTAGGTAAAAGTTTGAGACAACCCCGGTACGTTTTAACTTCAATTTAGAACTCCCACATGGAAGTTTAAAAAATCATCCCTCAGGGCATACCAAGAACGTATCACAGCTAACAATCAACATGATGTCAAAATCACAAAGTGAAATAATTACATGGTGTCACTAAAATAATTAAAAAGTGCCGCAAAGTGAAATACATACATAATGTCACTAAACAAGGGGTATGGAACACAAGATGAGACACCATTTACAATAAAAGGGTCTATAACACTAGAAAGCGTAATAAGTACTCCCTCCACTCAGTTCGGAATACCTAAACTAATCGAAAAATTGACGACCGCACACCATCACAATATTCAAATCAAATAAAACTAGTGTATAAGTAGTTGAATCAAAAAGTTGATCAACTGCCAGGAAGAAGGAGGCTTAAACATCTAAGGACCACTAAATCATCAAACAACAAACAATTTAAACCATAGAATTCGAAATCAATTAAAAATTCCCGACAAAAACAACCAATGAAGCACTTTTTAGAGGGACTATATTAGCAAATCTCGAAAGAATACAAAAAAGGAAATTGACGACTGAGAATCTCTTATAGTAAGAGCATCTCCGCAAAAAGGCGCACATGCTTGCTTACAGCTTCCACTCAATCGTACGCAACCCATGATATCATAGTTTAATGGAGTGTTTCAATTAAATTAAGGTCTCAATTGAAATTAAAAATGGGGGAAATTGCACGCTGTAGAACCCTAGAATATACCTTAAAATCACCAATTTAAGAAAGGGAATTTATAATTAAACAAGAATTTGATGAGAAAGTAATAGAAAAGTGAGAAGGAACCTTGTGATCGTTGTAGTGGGTGGTGTGCTCCACCCGCCGTTACAAATGCCCGACGTTTAGTTGTCCACCTTACCTCGCTGCTATTAACGACCGAGATGAAATGAACATAATTAAGGTGCTGTTTGGCCTTGCTTGTGTAAAATAGTTTTTCCTTTTTAAAATGAGTTTATTCACAAGTTACTTTTTGAAAAAGTTTCGGTGGTTTGGCCATACTTTTGTAAAAGCGGTTTATTATAAAATATACTCCATATGTTTGGCCTAACTACTTTTATCCAGTTTTTTTTTGTATTTTTTGCTCTTTATGTGAAAAGTAGAAGTAAAAAATACTTATTTCTACTTTTGAGGGTGAATAATCAGTTTTTGACTTTTGAAAAGTAGTTTTAAAACACCTTAATTTACTGTGTTTGGCCAAGCTACTAATTTTTCAGTTACAAAAACACTTCTAAAGCTTGGCCAAACAGCACCTAAGCTAAACTAAGCTTAAATCAAAGTAAACTGAAATGAAATGAGTAAAACTTGAATAAGCTGACTTGAACTGATTTGAGCCGAATTAAGTCGAAAAGAATAGAGCCTAATTTTTTTTATTTTAATAAGGCAAGGAAACTAGTGTAACAACCTATATCTCTAGGTTACTCAGGCTCGTTTGGAAGTATTGACACGGGTGCGTGTCCAGGAGTTGGACTCGGTTATTCTTTTCGAAAAATACATATTTTGGTCTAAAATAAGGTGTCCAAGTGTCATACACACGTCTGAGTGTCTACTGTTGGACACGGGTACGCTACAAAATTAGAAGAGTCGAGTAACATAAATGATAGACTATATCCTTTCGGATGTGAAAGGCAAATGAAAATCAAATATTTTCAAATTACCGGGTAGCCTACTTAACTCTTTTGATGAGTGAGTGTTTTCTGTAACTCCTATTTTTATTGGGATTTTCACGCTTGTATCAATTAAAACACTAGTTTAGAAATCGATAACCTCTTATTCAAATTAACCTTTTTTACAAGACTTTCGATTTGAGGAAAGAAATACCGTTTTCTAAACTCGTAGCTGATACTTATGGTGTACTCCTGAGTTTTTTTATTTTCTATGTTGTACACCTCTTTTTTTTATATTCTACATTGTACACCTAAACTTCTTACTTATTTCTCCATCATTACCTCGTTTAACTCCCTATTGACTTTATCACTCAAACAACCATATTTTAGCCTTTATTATTCTTGATGTTGTATCACCATCCTATATGAGAAGCTATCACAAATCACTTTTAATAAATACAAACTACCATTAAAAACATTTGTTATGATTCACGACATGATAATGGCGATTTAATTTGATGAATTTTTAGTTAGATTTGTATACTCTTTGGTGGTTAATGAGTAATTCAGCGAACTAATAAGTAAATGAGTAGGCTATCGAGTTATTGAAATGGTAAATAGACGATTTAATAGGTCAATTAAGAAACTAATTAACAAAGTCGCAAAGACAATAAATAAGGTCATAGTATAGACTAATGTATATATAGAGTTTAGGGGTACACCATAGGATTTAAAAAATGTAGGGGTACAATATAGAAAACCGAAAAACTCGAGGATACACCGTAGTATATCCCTTTATTTAAAATTCACGCATTTACGGGATATTTGGTTTGAAGAAAAAAGTACCATTCTCTTATCTCGTAACCAAGAGTTATAAATAGTCAAAAAAAATTTGCAAACAAAAAGAAGAGAAATATCATAAAAAAACGAAAAGTTGAGAGATCCAAGTGAGAAAATTACCTCAAAATTTATGATCAACAGTCTCTATCACAGTTAAATTTTTTCTAGGAAAAACGAGATGAGATTAATTATTCAAAAGCCGATATAAAATCGGCCGCAACAATGTCACTAATGCATTTCGGGACTACTTCCACCCAAATACACGTAGAATACTCAATTGGGGAATAGTGAGTCATACAATGCGCTACTTCATTCCCGCTCCTCCTAACAAAAGCAAAGCACACCAACTTAAAGCTATCCGCAAAATTCAAAACGCCATGCACCATGCTACCTGTGACGATCCGCACACCTCGAACCCTTATATTTATTTATGTTATGTAATTTCATTTTCTTTCCTAATTTAGCATAGTTTTAGCTTAGCTTTTCTTTCCTAGCTTTC
>JAYMSF010000202.1:0-18926 GCA_036897335.1 Silene vulgaris | reverse complement strand
ACCGATCTTTAACAAAATTCAACAACAATCATAACAAATCCAACATTAGCTCACATACGCGATCAGGAGCCTCCTCATTCTGCACAACAGCAGGCACAACAGCAATAGCAGCATTCGGCATTGCCTGATATATTTCAGAGTATAAACAAGTCACATATAACAGCACAGTCATTACCATTTCAAGCATAGTTTCAATTATTTTACAAATTGCAATTAAATTAAAAATGAGAGAGATCTTACCAAGGACAGTTCCAGGTTAACTCCTCCTTGGGCTTCTTCGACAACTCCATCATTGATCAGACCTTCTAGCGCAAGAGGTGGAGGACCGACGGGATCTTCGATCAGACCCGTCACAACAGGCTGGCCCACAGCAGGAATGTAAATTGACACCATGAACCGGCCGCGGTTCCCAGGGAACTCGCGGCGGAACGATAAGATGGAATCCTTTGCAAGCCCACGATTGTGGACAAACCTTTCCCAGGCTGTCCCCATGATACGAGTCTGCATCAACTTAACTGCCCCGTTTTCATTACTGCGAGACCTTGACACTTTCATTCCGTAACTAACACGACTCTCTTCATCGTAGAATTCTATTTCATGTGAGCCGCCGCGGTCAATAGGAACCCTCTCGGCCGGAGTAAACAACGTCTGGTACATTTTTCCCATGATGATAAATTTGTTGAGATCTGACTCGGTTAGCTTTTTTCGGAAACTCACCATTTTCTGGGTTTAGAGATTGGATTTTTTGAGACCGATATGTGGAGAGAGAGAGAGAGGAGGCGGAGATGTGATTAGGGTTAGAGGTGGCTGTGAAATAATAATAATTGTTGCATATAATTACTCGGTGAGCTTAGAGGAGTATTTATACAAAAGAAGTTGGGCTACAACCCAAACCCATATGGACTATTTAGTACACTATTACACCCCATCAATGTGTGGAGAGGGAACCACGTGCAGATTGGACGTAATTGAGTCGAGACATAGCGAACTTGCAAATCCCCATGGGCAAATGGGCAATTCGTTCGCGAACAAAATGATAATCAATGGCTATGTGTTTGCTACGATCATGCTGAATTGGATTCACAGCAAGATAAGATGCGGACACATTATCGCAAAAAAGTTGAACGGGGTGGCGAATAATGATACCCAACTCAGCCAAGATGGAACGAATCCATAATGTATCTTGTACTGTGTAGGCAACAGCCCTGTACTCGGCTTCTGTGGTGGACTTTGAGACCGTGGGCTGCTTTTTCGTACGCCAAGAAATAAGATTGTCACCAAAGAAAATGGCATAACATGTCGTGGAGCGGGAGAAAATGGCATAACCTTTAAGATTGTCACCAAAGAAATAAGATTGTCACCAAAGAAAGTCTTGTTGCCTCGATATTTGTCATAACAAATGTGACACTAGAATACGGACCAGTAATCAGGTAATGAGTCACATATGTCATCAAGGATCACTTAAATTAAAACCTTAGTATGAGCCAAGTCAGCCAACAATATATAAACTGTCTCTAACAAACTGATGCTGCAACATTTTACTCGAAATATGAGAGCTAAAACGATAAAAGAAATTAACTTAAATAGTTTACTACGTCTCTAACAAACTTTTGTAATTTATCCCACATATCAAAATACACAGAAAAATTAGAAAACAAATTAACAAATTAAACTAACAATCATGGTTGTTATATTTAAAAAAACATAAATACTCATTATATAATGATAGTAAGTTAGTAACATCAAAAGGAGTGTTAACATAATTAAAGCGGGAGAATTGGAAGGAGATGAAGAATTGCTTTACATTTTGGGAGTTTTATACTTGCTTGCACTCATTGGGTTATTTGGGCTGGACCTGCTCACCAACTAGTCTAAATTTAATCTGATAGGATCCGAAAATTAGACCAGGCTCGAGGTTAAACCGTTAGCTTATTTTTTCTGAACCTAATCTTTACTAATTTGACTCGAGATGAGATGTCACCCGACCCCTGAGGGTAGTTTTTTTTAAAGCCCTCCTATTGGCTCGTTGATTTAATGGAGACAATGCGGGCCAGTCATGTCCAGCCGAGCTAATCACATTGTTTGCCAACTCTAACAACCAGTACGAAGTATATGCTAGCTAATAAGGTTGTAACTTGTAAATGATCTGAGTGGATTTGTAATGCCCTCGAACTCAGCTCGGCTTGTGCCAAGCGGCCCAAACCTAGGCTCAGCAGGGCTCGACTAGGAAGCTCGTTTATAATTTTTTTATATAATTTATATTGTAACTAGTATAGATCCCGCGCATCATGCACGGTATGTTTAGAGTTATTATTTTTTAGTGTTTTATTTGTAAATTTTAAATTGACACATCATTTATTTTTCATAATTCGTCCCAAGGGAAGAAATTTTCAACTGGTAAACTAATCAAGAGAATTTAATGAAATCGTGAAATGTATATATTTTGATTTTAATGAAAATATCCTTTCACCATAAAACTATGGTTTCAAATTACGAACAATTTTAATAACTTTTTTTTTTATCATGAAACTAATAATATCGGTTTATATTTTTTAATAGGAAATAATTATATGTGTAAACTCTTTCAATTTATATGCTATTTAGGCATGAAAAAGTGAATAATTTGATGGCTAAAGAAGCTCGATCATTTCATAGTCGTGCTTCAATTTTTTTAGGCTCTTGATCCGAACCCGAGTTTGAGCTCAGACATGCTCGTTTACAGCTCTATTCATACTCGTGCTTCAATTAACCAGGCGACACATTTTCCCACGCACCAAAATTCAAAATTTTCAAAAACCTTTTATTTAACATTTCCCGCTCCTCTCTCTCTTACTTTTCATTTCATTATTCTTCATCAACTCAATCCACAAAAATCCCCAAATCTCAATCCTAGAAATCCTTCAAAAATCAATCCAAATTTTCACCCAAATTATTCAAATTCAACCAAAATTAAAACTACCCATCAAGCTAAAACCCTAGAAATCCTTCAAAAATCAATCAAAAATGTTGACGCAATCGGTTCGTCGGCTTAAAGAAAGGGGAGGATCAGGAGGAAAGGTTGTAGCTCCAATACCCAGTAAAACCCTAATCCCAACTTCCGAAAACCCCTCTTTGATTGCTAGTGGAAGGAAATCAATTGGTAAAGAAAACCCTAACCCTAATCCTAAATTACCTTCTAGGGTTTCTGGCCAAACCCAGAAGCCTGTGATCCGACCAATGGTTAAAATGTCGGGTGTCGAAAACCGGTCTCGGTCTCAACCTAGAGGGAGGAGTGCTAGTCCTTCTGATTTTACTAGGGTTTTGTCTGATATGAGGAAAAGTAGGGTTTCTAGTGGGAATAATTTGGGGAGGAGTGAGGTGAGTAATGGAGGATCTAGGGTTTTGGAGAAGACGGGTTTACGAGGATTTAATCCGAAAGTTGGAGAAAAAAGTGGGATTAAAGAGAGGAAATTTGGTAGTTTGGGTATGAATTTGAGTGATGAGTTTAGAAAGGAGGGTGATTTGTGTGTGAATTTGGTTAAACAGATTGCGAATGAAGCGAAAGGTGGTTCCGAAAAGCGATTTATGGGAAGTAGTAACGGTGGAAGTATGGGTATGAATTTGAGTGGTGAGTTTAATAAGCAGGATACTTTGTGTGTGAATTTGGTTCAAGAGATTGCGAATGAAGCGAAATTTGGTCCGGAAAGGCGTGTTGTAGGGAACAGTAAAGGTGGTGGAAGCTTTGTTGGTGGTGGTGATGATGGTAGAGCTCAGAAAGGTAAAACATTGGATGAAAATATTGTGATGAAGGATATTTCTCGGGTTGGGGTTAGTTCGGAGAGACGTGGATTAGAGTTGAATGGGAAGGGTTCTGGTGTGAAGATTGCTGCAAGCAATCTGAAGAATGGGGAGGGATCGAGTGGCCGTGTTGCGAGTAAGAGTGCTAGTAGGTTGCATGAGAAGCTTGCTTATTTAGAAGGGAAAGTTAAGAGAATTGCTTGTGATATTAAGAAAACTAAGGAGATGCTTGATATGAATAATACTGATGCATCGAAACTGATATTATCTGATATTCAGGAGAAGATTTCGGGTATTGAGAAGGCTGTAGGCAGTGTGATGGCTGATTCTAACACACATGTTACTGGTTCTTGTTCTGGTGTTTCGGGTAATTCTAATAATGGTGAAGTGATTGATACCAAGTGGGCGGGTTCTGAGAAAGCGTCCGTGAAAGGATTGATTAGTCAGGATCTAGAAGCACGGCTTTTTCCTCATCACAAATTGCTTAGGAATCGGTCATTGTCGACTGTATCAGGAAACAATGTCTTAGAATCCAACAGTGTATCAAATATGGAGGATAATTCGATTCAAAGTCAGTTTTTAGCTTCTTTGAGTAATGTGCAGGCTGAAGTTATTAGTACAAAGCATGGAGAAGTCGTAATGATGGACGAAATTAAAGCAACAGAAGAGCCCCAAAGCTCAACAGCTCAAGGAAGTTATGGCACTATTAGCGGGATGCAAAGTGGTGAAGTAGACCTTGAAGCCCATGAAAGGCTTGATGAGTTATATGAGCAAGAGAATAAGCCCATGGTTGTTGAAGACGAGATGGAGGAGGATTCTGCCTCTCAACTCGTTCAAGTTGGTCGCAAGACTTCTACAGCGGGTTGGTTTGTCTCAGAGGGAGAAGCGGTTCTCTTAGCTCATGATGATGGTTCTTGTTCCTTTCATGACATAGTAAACTATGAGGTATGGGATTTGATACCTCTGCGACGTTTAAGTTCATTTCTTTTATCGTTTTAGCTCTTATATTTCGAGTAAAATGCTGCAGCATCAGTTTTTTAGAGACAGTTTATATATTGTTGGCTGACTTGGCTCATACTGAGGTTTTTATTTAACTGATCCTTGATGACATGTGTTACTCATTACCTGATTACTGGTCCGTATTCTACTGTCACATTTGTTATGACAAATATCGAGGCAATAGAACTCTGTCCTTAAATGATGATACGGGTATAAGGTCGCTTCTTTAAGAAGGAAATTTAGTTACAAGTTTTTACCATATACCGGCTCTTCAAAAGTGAAATGGAAAGATGTTAAAAATAAGGCCAAATAATCGCATTATAACCGTCATACATTTATATATCTCTTCTTTTTCCATGCGAGCTATCTTGGCTCCTTGTTTTTGGTAGGAGAATTGTTGAGATTGGTAAGTGTTGGGTGCATATCCCGTAGCCATATCGTTGAGTGTCGTGTCAGACAGAGGTATTGTAACAAAAGTGGAGTATAAGTAATAGAGTATAGTTTATGATGGAATATATAAAAAAAAAGGCTCACTAAACTGTTCGTGCTTCTTTCTCTTGTGAAATAGCCGCCCTTAGATGCATTTATCGGCTCATCCCAGATCATTTGGATGCTGTGGGAGCCATTGAGGCACCGGGTTAATGTTGTCGTATTGTCTGTTAGCCATTGAGCCATTTGGATTCTGTGGGTGCCATTTATCGGCTCATTCCAGATCATCCTAATCTGAATTTTTTCTGATTTCAATAAGCCAAGAACAAACCTTCTGTATTCGTCATTGATTGTCTTCAATATCATCATCCAAATTAATTTAATATAATTTCAAAACTTGAATACTAATTTATGGCTTGCCATTATACCATTACATTCAGGAAAAAGCTGAATACATACCACCTCCTGGACTTTCACAAAACATATGGAGGGATTGCTGGATTGTCCGTGCACCTGGTGCTGAAAGTTGCTCTGCAAAGTATGTGGTGGCTGCTTCTGCTGGAAGTACCATGGAGTCGGGATTTTGTTCTTGGGACTTCTACACCAAAGATGTGCGAGCTTTCCACATCGAGGATAATAACAGCAGTACAAGAGTACCCCTAAGTCCGTTGCCTGATAACGTCATGCGTAAAAGAAATCCGCTATCTGGGCTCAGGTCCAATGAAAATCGACAATGGTGGTATAGACCAAGTGGGCCTTTGATCATCTCCACTGCAAGTTGTCAGAACAGAGTAAAGGTATTTGACATTCGTGATGGCGACATAATGATGAAGTGGGATGTCCAAAAACCTGTATTGTCAATGGATTATTCGAGTCCTTTGCAATGGAGAAATAGAGAAAAGGTGGTTGTAGCCGAAGCTGAAGGCCTCTCTTTATGGGATGTCAGCTCCCAGAATTCTCAGGCATTATCATCTGTTTCCACTTCTGGTCGCAGAATATCAGCCCTTCATATTAATAATACTGATGCTGAATTAGGCGGAGGAGTTCGTCAAAGGTTAACATTTACTCCATCTACTGGCAACTTGTTCTGATGCACATTATTATCTGTTTTTTCAATCTTATTATTTCTACAATTCTATGCTGTTGGTTTGCTGTCATATTTCCATACTCAGTCGAGCCAAAGACTCACTATTCTTTGGCTATGATTCACGTTAATAAGGTCTTAAAATTTGGGCCCATACTGATTTGAATGACACTCGAGGATATTGGTAATAAATTTATATCCGACAGTCCTACACTTCTAGCAGAAGTAAAAAGACAGTCCTGCACGGCGAAAGTAAGAGGAGGGTCTGAGTATATTAGTCATTTGATGCAACTATGTGCACAATTTTTATAAGAGGTATTCCGGATCAATCTATATGTACGATATGAAGTAACGAACCCCCCTGACCCTGCCAACTGTGAGAGGCTTTGAGGCGCTGTGTTAATGTTGTTATTGATGTTGATGATATCAGTTTTCTTTCGGCTAAATGGTGACAAATAATCTAATATGCAGGACAAGTTCATCAGAAGCAGAAGGAAATGACGGCGTCTTCTGCACATCAGACTCCATCAACATCCTAGATTTTCGCCAGCCATCAGGTATCGGTCTGAAAATACCCAAGATCGGAGTAAATGTCCAGTCAATTTCTTCTCGAGGAGATTCAGTATTTCTTGGATGCAATAATGTTATCTCAGCGCCAAGGAAACAGGTGAATTCTCAGGTATTGCAGTTCTCTGTACGTAAGCAGAAGATTGTAAACACATACAATTTGCCCGAATCCAACGCTTATTCGCATCATAGGGCATTGACCCAAGTTTGGGGAAATTCAGACTGGGTTATGGCTGTATCTGGTCTAGGATTGTTTGTTTTCGATGCCCAGAAAGACGATGAACTGCCTTCGTTTGTTAGTAACTACAATGGCCCGCAGAATGTAAGGGAAATTATTGGTCCGGATGATATGTACTCGCCTTCTTTCGATTACCACTCTTCCCAGGTTCTGCTTGTATCCAGAGATCGTCCAGCAATGTGGAGGCAGCTTTCGTAGAATACGAATGCTTGTTAGATTACACAGAGCACCTCGCTCGTAAAATTTCACCTCATGTATTTTTTTTTAATTAATTGTTGTGTTTTTTTTATAACTTCTAAACTCTTCACTGTTTTTTATGTTATTATGAAAGTAAGTGTTTTGATGTAATTTTGGGAGTAAGCTTTTATCCTTGGTTCTTCGGATACAGTTTCGCGGTGATTTCAACATTAAGGGTGTAATATTGATTCGCTTATTGTGTTATAGGCGAAGGTGGTTCTAGTTCTGGCCTCTGGGTAATGATACTGAAGAATTTGTATGATATGGAGTACTTCATTCCGTAGTAGAGCGGTGAAAGACGGTCTTACACTTATTATCGTTAGAGTTGTGCGATCAAGGGTCAATAATTTGTGTATTTTTTGTTAAACAAAGCTTATATATGATGATTGTATGCATACAAACAATTAATTCTTCGAATAATAATAGGGCTAATGCCTTGTTGGACGACTACAACCGTTTTACACAAGAATCGCATGAAAGAAAACAAGACTAGTATTACTGTATTAGCATCCTAACCTAGCAAATACTTCAAAAATATATTGCTTTTCAAGAAATCGAACGTCAATGTTCCGAAAAAAACGTAGGAAGTCAAAAGTAGCATACATTTTGGTTGATTAAGAATAATAGTAGAAGCTACTGTTCCAAAATTTATGCAAGTCATTAACTATGACAAGAACAGATCAATTTATCCTGGGCGGCGGCGAGCATTCTTTTGTATGTTCATGGACCAGAGGTCTCCTTCTGTTCTTGAGAAATTAGAGCAGACCTCTTCATGGCTATGGAAGTTATTTATACTTGTAACTTTGCTAGAAGTGTTTATTTAGCCATCAGAATCCGTTTCACGGAATGGCAGAGGAACTGTCTTCACTGCCCTATACTTTCCCACATTGTTCAAGTGCTCATTTTCCAATCTGTTGTTTAGCCGGGGCAGATACCAAGAAAACGGAATCAGATATGAATTGCATGAGGTGGTCTCATATAGGAAACCAACAAAATTAATCATATGATTTATGGATTTAAAAACCATCGCAGTAAGTTTTTGTGCCGGAGTTTTGATAGTTAATGTCATTAACATGAATGCAGCAGAGTGTAAAAGGGGATTACCTATAAAAGTTCCAATGGCCACGTCGAATTACTTCTAAAGATGCCAGTGTAAAGTCTAAAAATTTGGCCTCAACATTTCCGACTTTGATAAATCTTATCACGCTCTCCACCCACGCAACTCTTAGGACCAAATTGAGAACCTGGAAAGAAATGCTGTTATTTTCAATGCTCGAGTTTTGACATCTAATGGAATTCAGAAGGGAAAAGGGCTGAAAGAGAAACTTACTATGGAAATGTAGTAGATGCATTTGTTTTTCAGAACAAGATCGTCTCTTAGCCATGGGTTTTTGGAACTGAGGTCGAAGAAACCCCAATCTTGCACGAAATCCCAATATAATTGGTACATCGTAGCAATGACAGAAGTCACTATGACCAAAATTGTGAAGAAGACTGTAGGCTCCTGTTGCTGCGCATATGTTAACCTAGCACCAGCTGCGATCATGGCCGATACATACTTGCCCAAGTTGGCTAATTGCTTTACATCAGCTTCGTCAAACCATCTTCTAGCACACTTGAATGTCGATAAATGAAGAAAAGGAAATAATCAGAGCCATTCAGAGGGATGACTGATACAACAATGAGAAAGTCCTTAACTCAAAAAAATTCAGTCAGTCCTGAATATAAACCAGGCAAACAAGTCCAGTTGGGCTAGGTATTGGTCATGTCACATCCGGTATTGCTTGCATTCGGGTTTGGCCGGGTCGGGAAAGTTTCAGATGTCTTATTATCAGGCCAGTTCGAGTCGGATCTGATAGGTTGGGTTTGGAGACATACTCAAGTTATTCAGCTAGAGTACAGTACAGCTACTCAAGTTATTTTGGTCTGGTCAGTTTTGCCAGGTTTATTCCTGATTGTCGAGAATGAAATGTTTAAGCATCTGCAATAATGAAATGCCAAGACAAGTAGATACACGAGCACTTCAATAATGAAGTAATGCAACCAACTCGATACAGAACGGGTAGAGTTGACAAACACTGATCCAAATAGCCCGAGACACATAATGACCCTTAATGTGATATTGATTCGACAAAATCCAACCCGATATGACTTGACTTGTATTATCCTGATCCAATACCAAGCAGACCCAATTGTCATTACTAGAAACTGGCAAGTTAATGGAAGTTGGGTTTTACCTGCATAGCACGCCAATAATATGGTGCAAAGGAAATGACGTAGGCAAGCTCTCTGTATAGCTTTCCTTTCTTACAGACATCATAGTGGTGTGTCCCAAAAGTGTTGGCCAGAAAATAGCATGCTGTGATTTCCATGTGTCTGAGCAGAGGAATCTGCGAAACACCGAAGACAAAGACATACACATTATGAAGGATCATACTGTAAGTGATAAGTAGCTACTTTGCATTTAGAATGGATCTTAGTTACTCTTTCCGAGTGTTAAAACTTAAAACTAATCTTATTTACCTGGCTAGTTAGTTGATCAGCCATGAAAAAATCTACCATCAGGACCTATCATAGTACAGAAGTAGAACATTCTGTGTCATGATCAGGTTACAAGATCACTTCTCAAACCATATTAGTATAACCACAAAGGAATAATACTCACCTTGTACAACGGAGAGAATACAATGTTACGTATCACCTTAAGGAAGCAATATCGAGTTGCACGATAGAATACGTTGAAGGGGCAAATCAGCATTGCGAAAAAGATCTGAGAATCAAAGTTATACAGAGTTACAATTCCTCATCTGGCCATGTCTGTCAGTCTACCAATTCAGGAACATATATCAGTGGAACCTGGTTCGGTATGGTATGAGTCTTTCAGGTACACAGTGCACTTTGTGTCTTGTTTATTAAGATTTTTTTTGTTATTTGTTATGTGTGTTGCTCATTTCAGGTCTCAAATTTGTCATTTGGGTAAACCTTCAGGTTGGATGGTTTTCAGTCAGAATATTTAGAATCAGGTCAATCTCCGGTCCAGCAGGATTCGTATTATGAAAGGCTAATAGAGTAAAGCATAGGTTTACGTGGAAAGACTAACCAGAAGAAGGATGCCAGGGATGGCGTCAATTTGGTGAGGAGGGAAACCAATAGACCTTAAAATGAGGTGAATGACCAAGGCACCAACCACAGCAGTCATCAAGGATGTGCAGACTAGGAAAGCATCCCTGTATTTGAGGGCCGTCTTTGGGTTGAATTCAAATATGAATGTATAGTTGATTCTTGTGGCCTTCCAAGTTAGCATATTGCATCCATACATGAACAAGTGCAAGCCTAGCAGTGCAAATGTGCTGCACCACAAAACTCCTTAAGTAATGGCCGTAGTAAAATACAGAAATAATATGCAAATCCTGAAATATTCGTCTATAAAGTCAAATGACTCACTAAACACTATTCTTCTTATATCCTGAATTCGCAACGTGACGATGCAATTTACGAAACAGTTTACAGTATGCGTCATGCAAATACTTGTCTAACTGTTTAAGTTCGGTCAGGCCAAACCAATAATTTTTGGACCTCAAAAGCACTTACTGATATTGTTAGCTTACCGGCACTAGATACAGTGTCCATACCATAAATACAGTATCACACAAAGAGAATAAGCTTTTGGGGAGCTAAGTTTACAAAAACAGAAAAATGAGTAAAATTATGGTACTATACATTGGAAAGAAATAAATGTACCTGAAAATAGGATAAACTGTCTCCATATAACCGGATTCATCTTGGCTTCCATGAGAGAACATACCAGAAATATGTGCCAAAATTGCATACACAATGAAAAGGGTGACAAAACAGCCCGTAAACAATCCTGCAACGACAAAATAAAAAACAATGAACATAGCACAAGTTTAACATTTCTAGAAACATGTTCAGGGACAATTAATCACATGGAATATATCACTATGATCATATTGTTATGGTAGTAGTATTCATCTACTAAGTGAAGGATCGTGTAGCGTTCATGATATAATCAAAAATATCGTGGGATGTTATCAGATAGAATTATTGTTCTCCATTTATTGTTCATGTTACCAAGACTCCCGGCATAAAAGCTTTGTTGTTTCTATCGGTGGTGGTGGTGGTGGTGGTCAGAGTGATATTTGATCAGCTATATGCAATTCAACAGCCCATTTCGACATAATTATAGGTCAGATTTGAATTTAGCATAAATGCTACATGAATGTCCTAGAAAGAGTTAGACACACTTCTATGTTTCTGTCACATTATTCTATATTGGACTAACATACTCCCTCCATTAAAGTCAATTCTATACGTTTGATTAAAAAACACCTCACATATATTGAACAAACGTATGATTGGCTCAAACGGAGGGAAGATGGAAACAAAAGCATTAATCAACTAGTCTAACAACCATTCAAGTAAAATATAAACTTACCAACAAAAAAAGTAACCATGTGAGAGTCTTTCTGTTGCTGGGGACGCAAGAACTTCATAGCCTTTTTCCTGTCATTGTCGGCGAAGTGCTTGGTGAATAAGGCCTCCACTTCGTCCATTAATCTAACCACCTTTATCACATTACCATCACCACCAACATAATTAATCACCCTAAAATCTAGTAACTTATTTAAACAACTTTCTTACCATAATACCACTATCATACTGCCTTTTCAACCAAGTTGGCAAATAATACTGGCAACTCCTAAAAACAACACCAATCAAGGGATTTCTAAAGGCCAATGATTGGGTGCCATTTTACGAAACATTTCACAACGTAATTCTTATTATTGGTCATCCAGAAACAGTCTCTCTTTTACTTTATAACATAAGGATAAATCCGATACAACATGTTCCCCTATCCCACCACAAGTGAGAGTCATTGAGACGCTGGTGTAGGGTAGTCGTTACATTCTCTCACATACCCCGTAGTTCATAGGCATGGCCTATTGTGTGGAACACACTTTCAAAACTTTAAAACATAAGGGTAAGGCCGCGTAATCTGTCCCCTTATCTCACCACAAGTGAGTATGAGAGTCATTGAGACGCTGGTGTAGGGTAGTCGTTACATTTGGACATTCGGTATCACGCTCTCACACAGTTCATATACAAATCTTTGTAGGGTGATATGGCCTATTGTGTGGAACACACTTACTAAAGTTTGCATAGTGCTCAAAGCTGTTTAGCTTTTAATAATACATTTCTATGCTTGATTTGCTTTAGCTATATATGGGTGGGAAACTGATCTGTGATTTGCATATTATGAAGTCTAGTATGATTCCAACACAAAAACATGATTAAATTAACCATCATCAAATAGGTTCAATTCCATTACCTTGT
Organism: Silene vulgaris; assembly: GCA_036897335.1. Classification (NCBI taxonomy): domain Eukaryota; kingdom Viridiplantae; phylum Streptophyta; class Magnoliopsida; order Caryophyllales; family Caryophyllaceae; genus Silene; species Silene vulgaris. Next base: position 6,240 of record JAYMSF010000202.1, on the reverse strand, counting down.
CAGAACTGATAAAATGGGTACTCTTTACTGTCTTCAGATAACTAGACGATGCTTGTCTGTTAGCGACCTGATAATAAGAACACAAAGGCGAGTACATCAAGCGTTTTCGCAAAAATATGAATAAAACCAAGATATACTACATAATGTGAATATTCAGCTAATACATTAAACTTAGTTCAAAACAAAATCCAGTTCATGTTGTAAATTTGCACAATTTCGAAATTTTTTATAATGCAAGAAGAATAAGAAAAGGCCATCGTCTGCTTTCGAGAAAATACAGAAATTATACTAATGATCATTATGTCTTCACCTTAATGTATGCATATTGTCATTTATCATTAAAGACAAACAATCCTATTTTTGGAAAAAAGAATTATATGTGGTTCAACTATGCACCCGAAAAAAACAGTTTATTAACTAAAGAATCCTTTACCAGATGTTTATACAAGTGCTCATTCAAAGAAAATCTTCCAGTTTTCTCGAAACATCCTACCTCTAATGTACGAAAACAGATGACTATATCATGACCGAGTGCATAATTTGAGAGCCATAATAGCTAACATGAATGTGACGACTGACGAGACACCAATCAATCTAAGGTTGTTACACCAAAACTGGTAGATCATTAATGCTTAATGGCATAGATAAATCAAAATCATACCTTGTCAAATTTCTTGAGAATTTTTGTGAATGCGACCATGTTGAGTGAGCTGTGAGAAGGAGCGACTAATTTTAGCATTTGGATACCGTAGCAGAAAGGCAACATTACTCAAATTAAAGCATAACAAACTCATCACAACGACCTGATAACCGAATTATTAATACAAGCATAGCACCAAATCAGTTTGAAAGGGCCAGTTATAACAAAGCATATAACAAAACTCAAATCATCCAAGTAAAGATCACTAATTTCTTGTTTCCTCATTGCTTTCAGTCATAAAATTGCAGTTAAAATAAGTAAGTTGCTACCCTTTGGAAACAAGTTAGTTCTCTGACGGTTTTATATGTAAGTCTAACCCATTCACCCTATGATTAAATGATGAATACGTAAGAACATGGGTTGGTCTCACATGTGAGAACGTCTCAACTCTCAACATGACCGACAGTAACATTTTAGTTGTCCTGTGATGAGTTCAACTGACAGTCCATAGATGCAGTTGTTAAACAGTCACACCATAACAAAGTTACTAACATAGCATTCTTAAGCGAAATACAAAAAACGACATAATTCCATAGATTTAAAAGTCTGAAGTATGATTATCGATACCTATAAGTTTTCAGAAGGCCAAGACCTTTGTACAATTCGACAAAAGCCCCTCTGATCATTTTCTCAGCACACTGTATTTTCTTCCTGTTAATGAACTCCCTAGGGCGGTCCTTAGGAGTATTCACCAGATCCTCCCACAACATAGAGCTGACAGCAGAAATGGTCCGACCTGGCGTGGTCGCCGGAATGTCAATCCTTAGGGACATCTTAGGCTTCCCTTTTTTGTGCTTAGCCATCGTCGCCGCCCCAATAAAATTAATCCCATTTTTTTCAAGGGCTGCTAGAACATCATCAGTCTGTGATGAGGCATCTGAAGCTTCATTCGTTTCAGATTCTGCACAATTTCAGTCCTCATTTTTTTAAAGACAGTTTATAAAACCAGCAAAATTTTCGTCACCAAATAGACGTCTTTCGGGTACGGTACATAATTAATACTTGCATAAAACCGTTCTACGAAAAACCGATTGATTTTAGTAGTATGGACAATTTCTGATGCACCCATCTGAAAATTAGTCCACTAAATGTACAACTGTGAATCAGAATTTGTGTCAAAGTCCAGATAATTCTCAGAGGAATTACAACAAACACCTGATGTGCAAGATCGTGGAACCCAGAATTTGATCCAAATTGGGTTATAAAAATTGAACAATTTAGATTCGTGTAAAATTGGTAAAGCTGTTTAAAATTTGTTGGTGGATTGAAAAAGTTGAGAGCTGGTTAATTAAAAACATGCATAAGACGGTTTTTACGTAAACTTTATTGTAAAATCGTCTGCTATTTTACGTACATTTCGTTATAAAAGTAGTTATTATGCTTTTCTATGTACCAAATTTCGGTAATAAAGACGATTTCTCATTAAATTATCACTAAACGGTTTAGAAAAAAAAGACTTTTGGCTAATGACAGGTGAATTATGTTGGTGTCAAATCTTACTGGCTTTGCGATCATCAGGGTGCGATCATTGTCATACTTAAAAGTCAACTATGGCACGTATGGCTTTGTTTTTTTGGACGGAAATTATCTGAAACGAGTTGCAATAAATCGTAGATTCGAAGTAGGAAACTATTGTTTAGATATATCCGTTTTAATCAGTTTGGAATATTTTAGTACTCTTGGACAAAAGTTAGTAAAAGGCTGATATAAAAGATAATCATTTTGTTTATATAGTTCCATTTTAGCCATCAAATCTTCTATACTTAATTTTTCAAAAAACTATAAAGCTAGATTAAACGAATTTTAACGTGTACCTTTACATTCATCAGCTAAACTATGATTAAATTTATTGGGAAGCGGTAACTCTATTTAGAATCAGTTAGTCTCTTCACTCTTGTAATACAGTTTTACACAAATATTATATTTTCTCTATCCCAATTGAATAATTTACATTTACTTTATTTTGTAAAACAAATGTAAACTATTGACTGAGACGGAAGGAATACAAAATATAAATATCCATAAAAAAACAATGATTTATATTACTGAAGAAGTAGTTACAAAACCAACCTGTTTTATTTGATATTTGTGTGAAACCGTTTTATCCGAGTATTTGATGTGATATAGTACATGGGAGGTCCAAATCTAATCTCCTTTTTCCCCTTAATTAGAGAATCAAGCTACTAAAGTTGGAGTCTAATCAACACTCACAATTAACAAAATTAAACAATTATATGGCTTAGATTATCTCATGATTATGCATAGAATGTGAATGTTTCATTCTCTACTCGATCTTTACCAACTTGCAATTTCTTAATCATAATATTTTACACGTCGCGGTCCACTAAACTTATTTGTGGTTAAGATGGACCATTACAAGTTTAATTTAATAATTACAAATAAAATAAATAAAGTCAGTCTTATGTTCATAAAATAATGATCATAATTTCTCTAAAAAAAAAGGACAATAATGTAACAATTGTGGATTTGTGAGTTTTCAACCCCACTAATTAAAAACCACTCATATAGTCCATATGTGTTACGACTTACGAGTGTGGAAACTATGAACTATTGAAAGAGCGATCAGAGTATTACGTAATATTTTAAATTTTAATATAGCGATTTGCTCCGCATTTTATTTAGAAAATAATCTGATTATAAAAGTTAAACCGGATTTTTGAGTTAATAACAATTTTTTTACCATAATACTTACGTCCTATATTCCTATATACTCCGTATAATACTACATACGGAGTACACATACTACGTGCGTAATGAACTTGCATGGCTTTTTGGAAATTTTACTCCTCAACAGCTTCATGCACACGCAAATTAAAACAAGTACATAGAAAACCATATAGAGAAATTCTAACTCCGGTTGGAGCGATATATGATCGTACACCCTAATCAATAAAAATTGCATGTAACACATTTATTTTATTTCAATTTTCTCATTGATTAATTAGAAAGTACGCTGACATGGAAACAACTACCATCTCGGAATCAAATCGAATGCAAAGGAAATGAACTTACCGGAACAATCAGAATTCCGAGATGAAATCGAGTTTGATCGAGAAAGATATCCGCCATGGAAAGATGACATAGGTGACGGGAAATTTTTGCGTCGACGTTGATTTAAGACTTGCTTAAGGTCTATCAATATTTTGAGTTGCTTAAGGAGAGCCTCTCCTCTTTGTAGGAATTCATTTTCCCTAGCTCTATAAAAACTGTTCACCTTTTCTAGTTCTTCATCCAACCTATCAAAAAACATCTTCACCTACATATATACGTAATGACATAAACACGTTAAATATTTCTCCCAATTTTAAACATGCGGGATTCAAACACATGTATGTCATGGCACTATGGCAGCATCACTCATAACTTTACCAACTAAACTAGTCATACTGTACTTGACATCTGCACTTTATGCATATTTATAATACTAAGCAAATATTCTTAGGCCAGGCGGGAAACGTTAATATTGTCATAATATTACGCCCTAGTTATTTATTTAACTTTAATTAAAATACGTTAACAGGTAATATAAAACTGTTACTAAACAAATTACCGTGACGATAGTTGATACTTAAAAAACTTTTAATTTAGTTAGCTATCTAATTAGTACCTCATCTTCTTCTGAGAATAACTGTGCAAGTTCTTGTTCATGAACTTGATGTAACTCATCTTGATCGTCCTCGCCTTCATTCGATTTCCCTTTCTCAATCTGCGACGCTAAACAATTAGCTAGTTTGCTTGTTTTTCATGCAACTCCTATAAACTATCCGTCGGATTATTTTATATTAATTTCCATTATTTTTATTTCATTAATTTCCGCTTAATATAATAATGTATGTGCATGGCTCTTTGATGCATGGGTTTTTCTTGTTTGTATAGCACACTATTTACGTGAAGATTATGCCAAATAACGGGTTCAATAATTATAGACAACAAACAATAATATTTGGGAAAAACTTGCATCTTACATACATGATCAACATTGATGACAATATTATTAAGAAAAATAAAGTGTATATTAATTTAATAAAATTCTACCCTAATAAAAAGTATAATTTATTACACCAAAAAAGACGTTAAAATGTCTACTTTATTTTGCCAATTTCTCCACGCAAATGTTGTATCATTAACTCCAAAATAACGACATTAGACCCAATGCCTAATAAGGGCAAAATTTGATTTAAATAATTAAGCAACAAAAACAAAAGCAATGAGGGAATTGTCTTGGACGATTTTGTTTCTTCATTCGCTCTTTAATCATATATAGTATGGAGTTGTGGCGGATTCATGGGGCCTAACAGGGACAGTCGCCCCCGCTAGACATTATTGAAAATTTCTTTTAAATTTTGTAAAAAGAAAAGAAAAGAATGAAGGTAAAAATATTACATTTATTACATAACTAAGTTGCTCTCATAAAACGTTAATCATGTTTTTTCCCCTTAATTTCAAATCCTAACTCCGTCATTACGTGTATGCATGTATACACATACACTCAACTATACATACTGATAGGTAGCCTTATTGAGCTCGAAAATGCATAGTTAGTACCTCATAATTATCTCCCGGAGAGGAGTTACAGCAACAAGGAAGCCTACAACCGATCGAGGACAAAAGAGACCGAACGGGGTCAAAAATCGAGTAGCCAAAGGTGGAGGAGCAATTACAAGGGTTATTCAAGACTTGAGAAGCTAATTTTGATTTACGAGAGAGTTTTATTTTTTTGACATGTTTCTTGAGTTGCCAATAATTTACAAAATAATCTTTCCATTCTGGTATAAGTTGTGCTTCCAACTCCTTAGAGAATTTCACCATTATTTCTCTTTTGGGAAATTCTACGTCGTATCCTGAGTTTTTTTTGTTTTCTATGTTGTATCCGTCTTCTTCCTAATCTTCTTCTTTGTAAATGATGAATAATATGCAATGTATGATGAAGAAGAGAAGAAAGAAAGTGGGATTGCACTAGATAGATAAATTCAATTGCTTTATATAGAGGGAAGAAAAAAGAAATGTATTTGGTTGGCTAAAATTAAAGTTTTTGATAGTGCCCTTTTTAGGCTTGTTGTTAAGCATGACTATGTGTACGTTGGAACATTTTTATTAGCGCCTTTATTGAAATATTTTTTCAGAAATAAAATTTTATTATTTTCTTAAAAAAAAAGATAAAATTAATATAATACAAAGAAGATACGAAATTAAGTTTGTTACTTATCGACTGTAATAATACCTATATCTCAATCACGAACCTAAGACTTTGTCTGTAAATCTGTAAAATGTTTGTGAATTGAATGAGATGAATGGCAAACGTGTACAAAAAGGTTTATCATGTATTTTAGTTTTATAGACACATGACACATCTAGTGTCAGCTAATAACATTGAAATCAAATTCATTATATTATGACTAAATTTTCGAGGATGCATCTAAATATCTAATTCTAAAAAAACAATGAGCAACTTAAACAAAAATGGAATTGTGAGATTGGGATAATCATGGATATAAACAGGGGATACACAACGTTTAACA
>JAYMSF010000201.1:0-18936 GCA_036897335.1 Silene vulgaris | reverse complement strand
TCTTTATGCTATAAGCCTCTAACTATTTGATGTTGAAAACTTACGCAAGTGATCTTACCAAAAATTGGCTTTTTTTTCTTCATTAGTGGTTATATTTAGCACATAAGTGGGTTGTTACATAAGTTAATTATAATTCTTCACGATTACGAAATTATATTTGTTACTCGGATTTTAATTTTTATACGTGTGTTGCACAAACGTCATGAAAAATACAGATTATTTATTATCAAAATAAGAAATAACCCGAACAACCCCTGACATTAAATCTATCCATACATAATGGAAGAAAAAGAAAGAATGTTTATCCCAAATTGACAATTAAGAACGTGAGAGAATTATAGTTCGCAACTACATACACAATATTTCGATTAAGATAAATATTCATAAACTATTTCTCGATATTACCCGGCCAACGGCCGGGCATGAATTCTAGTATTCTATTATAAGTACAACTTATTAATGTAAATATTTTTAATTTGTATGAGCTCTATATATTTAACTCTCACAAATGGCGTGCTTTAAGCACGGGAACTCAACTAGTATAATAACAATTGTAATAAAAGTAACAATATTAAGAACAAAAGAAATTATATATGAACAATTAGCTAAACAATCGATTTTAATAAAATATTAATAGTGGGAGTAGTGAATTTGTCTCGTAATTTATTTTATTGTAATTTTAAAATATATATTTCGTATCGTAGTAAAATATATTAATGATAAATTTACAAGTTATGCAACTTTAAAATAGTTTTAGTTAATTGAAAATTGAAAATATATTTTAATTTTAAATAGAGTAGGCCGGGCGAAGCCGGGCACACACACTAGTTTGCTCAAATTTTCAAAACCGCAAAAACATACAACCCAAACCCCATAACTCCATAAGGCCCTAACGCAACAAGTACGCATAAACTGGGAAAAATAGAAAAATCGAGTAGAGAGAGAAACAGAAAAACCCCTAATTTCAAAACCCTAATTTTCAATTCAATCCTTCAATTTCCCTCCATTTTCTCAATCTATTTTCCGCATTTCTTTCTTCTAAACCCTAATTTCACTCTCATACTTTCAATTTCCCCATTTTCGTCTCCATTTTCGCACAAATTCACCTCTCAATTCAGTACCAAACTTACACATTCGGATTTTTTTAACTCTCAAATTTAAATTTTGGGCGAATTATAGAGAAAACGAGGGGAAAATGGAAGGATTATCTCTGAGTTCACCAAGAACAGTTGAAGAAGTATTCAGCGATTTCAAAGGACGTCGTATTGGTTTAATCAAAGCTCTCACTATCGGTTTGCTATTTTTTAATCTTAATTTCTTTTAATTTATGTATTTTGATGTTTTTACTGTATTTTTATTCGTAATTTTGATGATTTTTTTTTTTGGTGTTGTGCAGACGTTGACAAATTTTATCAGCAATGTGATCCTGGTAAGTCTGTGTAATTAGCTTGTAATCCTGTTATTACGCGTAATTTTGTTTGTTTCGCTGTTGTCGATTTTACATTACCATTTTACTAATCTGATGAGAAGTGTTTTATACATAGTTTAGTTAGTTTTGCAATTTTGCGAATGGTTGACAATTTTTATGGTTGCTGCATTGCCGTATTTCTGTTGTAAATGCGATGTACTAGTACTGTAATTTGGTAACTATGACACTAGAGCTTTAATTTTAAAATGACTTGAGATCGGCTAATAAGAATCGTCGTTGAAACCGCCAATGACTGTTTCAATTACAGGTAAAAAAATGATGAAAAGTAGTCGGTATGTAAGTAAGGAATAGTGTAGCCTGTAGTGTACTGTTCTGTGTCTTGGTTTAATGCGTATTTTTTATGAAACCTGGTCTTGTTTAAGCTTGGAGGGAATGTTGGACTAGTTAAGATTTGTTGGTGGTATTTATAAGGTATGTAGGACTGAGTTGAGATTTACAAAATGGTTGGTTTTTAGATTACAGTGAATCAATTTTGACCGTAGTGAGGGTCTTTTTTACTGGCAGTGCTCTTTCGATGGAAATTTTGGACTTGATAAATCTCAACTTGTGCTGGATGTTCTAGCAAAGTTATTAGCTCTCTGTAGGACATATGTGTTGTTTATTTGGAGTGATTGGTTTATAGTACATGATACTTTGAAGTTGAACTCTTTCTGATGCCGAAACTATGGGCTAGATGCCTAGATAGATCCACAGATAGCCAAAACTTACTATTAAAGTGTAGGCAGTTATCAGAATTGATCACAGCACCCGGGTGGGTAAGACTTGAATTCGTGGTCGTAAAATTTCGGAGTGTGAATTAAGGTTAAGTCTATCAAAGTTGGATAATATCTATTTAATTCAAAACCGGTAACTATTTGTGTCTTGCCACTTTATGTCACAGTTTCTTGCGTGTGAATCTGCTCAGATCTTGATATTCTTTAATTTGTATGTGAAGCAAGGATTAGGAGCTTATCGTAACTGCCATGTTGGTTAGTTTGTCTGTTGAAAGAGGAGACTGTATAAGATACTTGCTTGGTGCTCAATTGCCTTAAAGATCTTATTTATCATGGAGCCTGCCTTAAAAGATTGTGTTTGGTTGTTCACTTTTATTTCGATATTCTTTGTTTCATTCTGTGACTTCCTTTTATGGAGTGAGTGGAATAGTTCTTGAACTTACAATGGCTAGCTGTTTAGGCAGATTTTGGACTAGGCCTTGCTGCAGTTTTAATTGTTGATCTCAAATTTATGCACAAAAATTTCTTGAAATCTGAAGAGATTTGAAGCTAAAGCCATTCTGTATGTTTGGGCCTTGTGCCCTTGCTGGGTAAGGAATATAGTAATGATAAAAAAAACTTAAGAGGAAGAAATATATCGTGTCTGGATCATGAACTTTAGCCTTTTACAGTAAGCTGCGTGGGCAATACTTGGTCGATATCCGCTATTGATTTGTGAATTGGTGTTTAATTAATTTGGTTTATATGGCAACTTTTGTGAATTTCTGTGACCTACCTACTAACATTTCACTTCAATTAATTTCATCTCGGCTAGAACCTGTTTGATGAGCCGGTTAAGGGGGGTGGCTTCTCTTTTTTGTTTTTCATTTTTGTTTCAAGGTTATATGCTTATATTTCTTCTCGTCTGGCTACCCAATTCGGTTATCCAAGTTTTCAACCTGAATTGGATCACAAAAACCATTCTTGGTAATTTTGAGAGCTACTGTTTTAAATCAACTGTCAGCCCTTTTCTTTAATGCATTAACCCAGTCTTTTTGATCTAGTAGTCAGTGTATGGAAGAGTTGTTGATTTAGCTTTGATCTTGAGATTGAGAGTATCAACTTAGTTGTGCCCTGAGGATATTATTTCTTTGAATTCCAGAGAAAGAGAATTTATGTCTGTATGGACTTCCAACTGAGACATGGGAAGTCAATTTACCTGTCGAAGAGGTCCCTCCTGAGCTTCCGGAGCCTGCATTGGGCATTAATTTTGCTAGAGATGGCATGCAGGAGAAGGATTGGCTATCACTAGTTGCTGTTCACAGCGATTCATGGCTACTTTCTGTAGCATTTTATTTTGGCGCTCGTTTTGGTTTCAACAAGAATGAAAGGTATTTTTGTTTTGTTTTAGTTGTTAAGCTATGTACAGTAGTTAGCTGTATATATACGCATTATTGAGCGCTATGAATTCGACTGTAGGTCTGTGCAAGTGAGGTGTTTAGTACTGGTGACGCTTTTAAAATTATCAAATAAAAAATTACAGAATTTCGACTCATTTTAATGGTCTGTACGTCATGCATTTCCATTCACTTCTATAGAATCATGGGTTTTTTCCTACTTAACTTAGGACTGTCTGTTATTAGGTTAGTTATCATAGTATTGACAGAATCAGTTGTGACTGAGGTAATCGTGTAAAGTTTTTGTAATGAGCTCTGACTCTCCGAGGCTTCAACGTATAGAGGTAAATGATTCAGATGTGTCTGTAGCTTCTAAGTGATATTTTACTTACTTACATAGCTTATACTCTAGGGCTCTAGGCTTTCTTACAGCCTATCAGTTGTTCTTAAAGTGATGAATACATAGGGTGTCATTTGATTAGTGAATGTCTCTATTTTAAACTTGTATTTTAGTTTAGTTAACACTACATTATAAGGATAGGTTCTACTTTGGGTCAGTTCGTTCAAGTCAGATACATCTAGTTTCTCTTTTAGTTTAAAATATGAAACATAGTTTTTCTTTGAAGCTGTATCTAGGTGTTATTTGCATTTGTGTACGATCAAGACTTGCGACATGGTTTGTAAATCAGTCTCCCATCAATTTATAGCACATCAAGTAATTGCGCCCTTCTAATTGGCTGATACAATTAGTTTATTGGTCAAGGCTTGGCTTCTAATTGGTTTATTTTTCTCAAATGAGATCATAATAATAACAACTTTAATTAGAGTTGGATCAGGAAAAGCATCACATGACGCATTTGTTCCAAATTTTTGAGGCCATGTCCATAACCTTTCCAGCCTGTTTTCACAATATTTTTAGGTTCTGATTTGAGCAATGCCATTGATTAGTATAGATTAGTGTAAGCTATTATGAATGTTATCAGTCTATCGTGGTTCTCTGGTTTCTTAGATCCTGTGAAGAACTTCATTGTTGTTCTGAACTAAGCTAAACTTTTCATTTTGAACCTTTGTTAAAACTGATTTTTTTTTTCTTTTACTTGGTTTCAGGAAAAAGTTATTTCAGATGATTAATGATTTGCCATCAGTCTTTGAAGTTCTGACCGGAAATGTTAAGCAACCCAAAGACCATCCTGGCCCTCATAACAGCAGCAGCAAAAATAAATCTTCTGGAAAGGTTGCAACGTTCCTTCATACTGTATCATTTTTACAATTAGCTGCTATGAAATGGTTTCATATTAATATAATGTGAGACAGTCGCATATTACATTATTATCTGAGAACGACCCAGTTCAATTAGAATCCCCACTAAACTAGGAAAAAAAAACAGCAAATTAACTACTCCATATTGTTTCTCTCTTATGACAGTCATATAATGAGACCGTCTCCTGTTACAGTTTGTGTTCATCAAATTTAGCTGAAAAGCGTTTACTTTTTTCCGGTGCCTTTTCTGACCCGTCTTCTCTTACGATATCCACAGTCAAGACAGACAGAGAACCACAGTAAAGCAGTGAAGATGCCAATACTACCCAAAGAAGAAGAAAGTGGGGATGAGGAAGAGGAAGATGACGAACAGGCTGGAACTCTCTGTGGGGCATGTGGGGATAATTATGCCCAAGATGAGTTTTGGATTTGCTGCGATATCTGCGAGAAATGGTTCCATGGCAAATGTGTAAAAATCACGCCTGCCAAAGCTGAACATATCAAGCAGTACAAGTGCCCTGGCTGCAGTACCAAGAGATCTCGAGTTTGAAGGACTTGTATTAATTGCAACAAGGTTGAATAGAAAACTTCTATTCACGTTCCCAGTCAAAAACAAGTCTGGAGTAATCTGCTTGAATTAACGGTATTAGACTTCCTTTGTTGACTTGGATCTTTAATTTCTCAATTTCTTAGCGACTGTTGACCTCTAATAGAGACCCGCATTGCGTTATTTTCTTTAGTCTTCAGTTCTTTATCATCTTTAATTGTTTCAAACTCTTCTGTATGTGTCTACTTTTTTTGGTAATTAGTGTTTAGTTATAGGCTCGAAAGTCATGGGACTTCCAGTAGTCGTTATGATTAGATGGATTTATTTCTCAGACGGGGTACTACCAATGAATGTGCATAGCCTGAGACTTTGGCTGTATGTCTACATGGATCATATTCCGAATTTTGTTTTTGTTTTCCGATCTGTGATCTCAAATCATACCGGAGCAAAAGCTTTCCTGGCTTGTTTTCTTATATGAACTGCAGAGGCCAGAGTAGTCTGAAATGATACGTACTAATGTCTCTGGCTCTCTGCGCATCATCTATTGCGCTGAGCTGCTGATAACCAACTAAATAAATTTCTCAAAGTAATATTTGTTCATCGTCATTTAAAATAATAGATTTCAAAATAAAACTTCATGCTGTATATTTATCGTCGTATACTAAATATTTGAGTATTTTTGTTAGCCAGGCTAGTAAAATATTCTTACAGACGAGAAAAACCCAGTAGCAATGAACTTACATTGCGCAGTCAATCAAGTCATATGGCTGAATCTCACACCAGATTGTCGATATACCGCAAGACATTTTGATTCTGCCATTTCATTATCTCGTACTCTCATCCAATGTAAACAATTATGAATTTCGAAAATCCACAAATAGATTATGTACCAAAGTTTTCTGAGAAAATTAGCTGCAAAATGTTTCATATGAAGCTGCTTGTAGCTTGTATTTCCCATGAGCCGAACTCACCTAAGTAGCGGCCAGTTAAGGAGGATACATTTGCAAAACCTTTAATTCTTACCAAATAAGTATGATGCTCAGCTGCGTGCAAAATGTCGACTTAACGGGTAAAATAATTGACCTCTGGTTTTGAAACTCGTTAGCGTCAAAATTGTCATTTTGGTACCCTTTTCATCAAACTGTCATAATCTCTGCGAATAATGGTGGATGACATCGTCATTAGTCATAATCTTACCAATGGTCCTTGCAGGAGCAATGCCCATCCTTGAAGCAATGGAACCTGTTATTATCCCTCACGATGATCTCTCTTCCTGTTAATTTCGAGATCATCTTTATCGCTTTATGACAGTCCGAGCACACCCTCAAGTTCTTCACCACCCTAATAACAGTTCCAGGCTCACTAACTAGAAGAGCAAAGCTAATGGCCAATTTCTCACTGTGGGTCCCTACCATGTCCTCTTTCTCTTCATCCTCGGTGTCTACGAGGGCACAATCCTTGTCTTCTAGATACCCGGACTCTCTCATTTTCCGCCTTATCTCTGATAATACCCTGTATATATCTTCTGACCTTTCATGGGCTCTATCTCCAGCTATAAATCTATGCATTTTGCCACCATATTCCACCAAACTCCATCCCGTTCCTTTCCGTAGTCCCCTTTCTTGCATAAGTTTTCTAACCCTCTCAACATCCTTCCACCTGCCGGACATAGCATAAACATTTGATAACAATACATAGTTCCCGGAATTTTCTGGTTCAAGCACAAAAAGTCTCTCAGCAGCATGTTCTGCAATTTCGACTTTTTTGTGAACCCGACTGGCATTAAGAAGAGACCCGTAAACCCCAGCATGGGGCTCCATTGGCATCTTCTGGATCAATGTCAGAGCTTCATCAATCTTGCCTGAACGGCCCAAAAGGTCAACCATGCAGGCATAGTGGTCAACTGATGGATAATCAATCGATTCAAATACTTCCCGACCTATTTCTAACAACCCTCCATGACTACACGCAGTTAGGGCGCCTATATATGTTACACGATCTGGCTCAAGGCCTTCTTCCTGCATTTTATACACAAGTTCAATAGCTTCATTTCCATACCCATGAGCTGCAAATCCCGAAATTAACGTGTTGTAAGAGACCACATCTCTTTCGTCCAATTGGTCGAAGATCCCTAAGGCATCATTCATGTTCCCACATTTTGAGTACATGAATATCATAGCGTTGTACCCTGATAAACTAAGTTTAGTCGTCGTCTTAGAAATGAATTCCACCACCCAATTTCCCAATTCCAAAGCTCCAAGGTGTCCACAAGCTGATAGAACACTGACCATTGTCACCTCATCGGGTTTTATGCGTCCAATCTTAATCATTTGGTTAAATAGTTCAATGGCTTGAGGAGACTGTCCGTTTTGAGCATACCCAGCAATCATCGAGTTCCATGAGATGACGTTTCTTTCAGGCATCTTGTCGAATAACTCTCTTGCTGAAGCTAAATCTCCAACCCGAGCATACGCTGAAATCATAACATTCCAAGCATACGCATTTTTCCTAACTCCTAAACTATCAAAACTATTCCGAGCAGCTGTTAAGTTCCCACATTTCGCATACATATCAAGAAGGGCGGTCTGAATAAACAAGTTAACATTAACCTTCCGTTTCTCCAACATTTCCACAAGGGACTGCGCAAGGCAAGGATCACCCCTCGACGAACATGCTGAAATAATAGTAACCCAAGTCCTCTGATCAGGCTCAATCCCACTATCCAACATTACACGAAACAATCCCAACGCCTCTTCCTCGTACCCATTCTGCGCATACCCAGAAAGCATAGCATTCCACGACACAACACTCCTACTCGGCATCCTATCAAAATACCACCTCGCACTCTCCAAATCCTTCACCTTCGAAAACCCGGTAATCATACACGTCCAAGAAATCACATTCCTCTCAGGCATCACCCCAAACAACTTACACGCCGCATCCCTCAACCCCCACCTCCAATACCCAGAAACCATAACATTCCAATCCGCAACCGCTCTTTCAGACATTTCATCAAACACCTTCCGTGCAACCTCAATCTCCCCACATTTCACATAACAATCCATCACAGCATTCCTAACAATACGATCACATCCAAAACCTAATTTCACAACATGCCCATGTAATAAAACTCCGTCTTTCCCAGCAGATTTGATCAGTATCGGGTACACAAACGCATCGGGCGATACCCCGTCTCGCCGCATTGTCCGAAAAAGCGGTAAAACCTCATCAAATGCGCCCAATTGAGTGAAGTATTTGAGCATGCTGGTGTAGAGGTAGACGGATGGAAATGGGGTGGAGTTGAAGATGAGACGAGTGTATGACGGAGGTGCATTGAGACGCGTGCATTGTGTGATGAGTAAAGAAACCCAGAAACTTGAAAGATGGAGGGAATTGAGGATGATTTGTGCATGGAGTTGAGTGATTTGTTTGTGGTTTCGTAGTTTGTTGGCTATGGCGGTTAAGTATGTGTTCATGTCATATGGAGTTTTGAGTGACGGGATGATTTCTTTTTGCATCCGTGCAAAAGATTGACTTTTAGGATTTGGTAGTTCGATTGACCTGACAAATGAGTCATTCGGGTTTTAGTCAGGTCATTTACAAGATCACAATTCATTGGATCACTTTTCACTTTTCAGTCAGATTATTTTTGGGTCAGGTCGCTCATAATCGGTTATTTCGGGTCGGGTCGTTGAAGGTTATTTCGAGTCGGATTTTGTGTTAACCAAGTCCTCTTGGGTCTATGGAGTGTGGAGCTATTTGGGTCACTTTGATCAATCGAGTTAAGTTCGGGTAATACTTTTATGGTCATTTTCAGTATCGAAATGGGTCAGATAAGCTTTTCGAGGCCTAGGCGGTAGAAGTCTCCAACAGGTCGGAAGCGGGTCAAAATATGGACCATGTTAAATATGTTGTCCTAGTATCTCAGTCAATTGTTGTGCTTTCTATTTTAAGAATGAATTTGATGAGAAATTTGCTCGTTCACACTCAATTTGTTTTACTGGTTATCCAGTAATTGACCCTCTCCTATTCCCTTGATTTTTATGCCAAAAGCAGATGAACAACAATTAACCGAAACGGAAGGAGTACTATACGTGTTACAATTGGGTAAGGAGTCAGGACACCTATTTCACCATTTTGAACAAATGGTATCCGTGCAGAAAACGGAACCGTCGTAAAATCATTGTATAATCATTGCAGCCGGACACCTTATCCTAATCAAATTCATATCTACTCAATTCTACACAAAAACACAATAAAATTTCGAACAACCTTCCCATAATCGTAATCGTAATCTGTTTCACTATATATACATCAATCAAATCACCTATAATCACAAAATCTTAAATTCCAACTGCATTACCACCAACCACCAATGTCATCACCCAAACCCGCAATTTGCATTACGGGTGCAAACGGGTTTATAGGAACATGGCTCGTTAAAACCTTACTCGAATCCAACAACTACTCAACCCTCCACTGTTCCATCCACCCATCCTCTGCCCCTGATCACCTCCTCTCCCTCTCCACCTCCTCGACCGTCATCCGCGTCTTCCACGCGGACATCCTCGACTACGAGGCTGTGTCACGTGCTGTCGAGGGATGTGTTGGTGTTTTTCACGTGGCGTCCCCGTGTAGTCTTGAGGATCCGAAGGACCCGCAGGCTGAGATTATGGACCCTGCTGTTAAGGGTACGATGAATGTTCTCGAAGCTTCTAGAAGGTTTGGGGTTAAGCGGGCTGTTATTACTTCTTCGATTAGTGCTATGGTTCCGAATCCTGGTTGGAGTGGTTTGCCGTTTGATGAGTCGTCTTGGACTGATGTTGATTACTGTATTTCTCGTCAGGTAAAGACGTCTTTCCATCGGTTTTTCTAATATGTGCTCATGTATGCGTACCATTATTTCATTTTAAAACACATTATTATTATTATTATATTAATCTGTATTTATAGGAGATATTATTAGGCCCGGTTTTTTGACAAACTGGCCAAGTTGAACTGAGCTGAACTTATTAGGCCCGGTTTTTTTGACAAACTGGCCAAACTAAACTGAGCTGAACCTATAAGAATTCGAGCTAAGTCCAAAAGAAAAACGCCTAAGTAATCATATTTGAAATTCTGTGTATGTAGTCAATATAGATATATAAATACGAATTTCGCATTTAATTTGAAAAAAATGTCCTATATGCTCATATTACTCATTTACTCTGTTGTCGTCAATAGTTTACGTGTTTCATACGACGAGTTTTAGTATGGTAGACCCGGTCGATAGGGTACGTTACTTTTGTAGGGACTATGATGATTGTTAGTTTCTTTTTAGTTGTTGGGATTGCACATGGGTAATGGGAGAGTATTACCTGTTGTTGATTAAAAAGGGAGATTGCTTTAGAGTTGAGTTAATGGATTTGATGCTTGAGTTGTTTTCTGAGTGTGTCTGTTATATCGGATAAGGAGCTTTCCTCGGTGCCTAAAAAGACTACTGAGGTTGCTTGAAAAAATATAAAGGGAAGTGAAAGATGGAGACATCCTAAAATGGAATAGTTTACCTAAGGTAAAGCGAAGAGTGTATGTTTCTTTTTGAATTGGGTTAGAGAGAAATCGAGAATACTATGTAGGCAAACTTGGTAAAACCGACTTATCCTGAATCGCATGACCTAAGCACCCAAATCGTTCTGACCTAAATATGACTCGATTTGTGATCGACCTTTCCTGAAACTAATTTAACTGACTGGCGACTGCACTAAGCTTAAGTGACAATGCTGATGGGAAATTTATATTAATTTGCAGAAATGGTATCCGGTATCAAAGACACTAGCAGAGAAGGCAGCCTGGGAGTTTTCTAAAAAGCATGGCTTAGACGTGGTTGCAATAAACCCAGCCACTTGTCTAGGGCCGCTTTTACAGCCTGGCTTGAATGCGAGTTCTGCTGTATTGCTGCAACTGTTACAGGGATCGGAAGAGTCACAGGAGTATCACTGGCTAGGGGCGGTTCATGTTAAAGATGTCGCCAAGGCCCATGTCCTGCTTTTTGAGACCCCTTCTGCTTCTGGAAGGTATCTTTGTACTAATGGCATCTACCAGTTCGGCGACTTTGCTGCCAAAGTATCTGAACTATACCCTGAGTATCCTATTCACAGGTTTGCTTCCCCGAATTCATCCCTGCTCCGTCTTAAATCAATCTGATGCATGTTTTCAGACTTCTGAATTTATGATAAAGGTGTCTAATTAATTTGCTGATCTTCCAGGTTTTCGGGAGAAACTCAACCAGGCCTGATATCTTGCAAAGATGCAGCCAAGAGACTGATCAACCTCGGCCTTGAGTTCACACCTCTTGATGAAGTGATCAGGGAGACGGTTGAGAGCTTGAAGACCAAAGGCTTCTTGAACTAACCAAGACGGTAATCTTAGATGTATTATGTAGATGCTTTTCTTCTAAATAATAGGCAGCTAATATAGTTAATCTTCTTAGGCTGCCTGTCTATGTTATCTGTGAAACTTTATGTCAACTTCAATAAAAATCCGTCTTTAGTTGCTCGATTCTTTTTCTGATAGTTAACTGAACTTCACCATTAGATTCCACGAAATCTCTTGTAAAATGTCCATACAAAAACTTCCGTAAACTACATAACCACGGGAATGTAAATGGACAGCGCGGCCAAACTACTAAGGATCACTAATTCACTTTCCCTATGACAAAACCATAGAAAATGAAGTCACTAGCGCAGACGTTCACTGGTAAATATCAAAAGGGTTGTGAATTTGCGATAGTATGTAAGGTCGCCTTATTTCCAATTAAAACGCCTTTACATTAACACAGTTTTACCTACTTCTTTGAAATCGTTTTAAGCGTCCATTACATGTAATTTTAAAAAAATTTACAGTAAAATTGTCTTCTATTATTCTTTGAATGGAAAGCTATTAAATTTTACCCTCGAATGTGCAAGAGTAGCATCAAAAGTTTCCCTCTTGTGAAAATGGGACAATGATTGGGCGTCCCCAGGTGGTACTGAGTCTCGATACCATTCTCTCACATTAACCACATGTAGCCATGTAGGAACCATTTAAACAATAGATTCTGCATAAAGCATGTTGAGAAGGTGATACCGAAACTCAGTACCATACGATGGCGTTACCAGTGATACTGATCATAGGGCATAGAAAGTTTGCCCTCTCACAAAACTGGGACAATGATAGGGCCTCACCACGTAATATTGTGTCTTGGTACCTCTCGCATCCACTACCTAGGAAACATTAAAACAATAAAACACGAGAGAGGGTAATATCAAAACTCAATACCATCCGATAACATCATCTCATTTTCCGTTCAGAACAGAATAACAGTTAGTGAATTAGAAAGCTACCCACATGAAATCCTGTAAATAGTATGGCTCAGCTGTACGGTCCAGAATCCAGATCTTGGTAAAATGAGAGTTAGACGGCTAGACCTGTACGTATGGAATTCCTGTACACAAAAGACACATGATATTCAATCAAAGAGCAGTGAATAATGTTAAGGATTACATCGGAAAGTACAAATTAACTGTTTCTCTCTAATTTTTTGCATCCTTCCAAACTCATAGATCACCTCTTTTTGCTGTCATGTTTTTTAATTTTGACATTTTCTGATCGTCTTAGCACGTGATTTGGGACCTTAATTAGTTTTTATGGTAGGGTCTTTATGTCACCCATGGACATGTACAACCAATTTTTAAACCTAAACTTGCATGTAATATTCGTCGGCTTGTAGTTGATCCTGTTTTGGACGTTTTAGTCATTTGTTTACCTTTCTGTATCTGATTGCTTAAATGTAAGTTATCACTATTATAATAGAATCCATTTGTTATCTGAAAAACAAAAATAATATGTGGTTCTTTATTTCCTCTTCTTGTAAGACTAATTAAATGTCGATTGAGAAACATAACAAACAATTAAAACGAAGATCGAGAGTGATGAATACAAGATCCAATATGACAAAGTAAAATTCTCCATCAAACTACATGCTTGTTTCATTTGATCATAAAGTACTCGGGTATATCTCGATACAACTGTTATTATGAATGTGATCGATATAGATCATTTTGGCGATTCCAACCGAGGAATACCGGCCCCATACATTAACTAATCACCATAGGTGATGGTGATTTGTGACATTGACACAGCAAGTGTATTCAATAAGGATTGCTTAAGCCTAAATTCACGTTTTGGTCATTTGCTTATCTTTCTGTATTCGATTGTTTAAATGTACATTGCCCTTACTCATTTCTATAATAGAATCTACTTGTCATGTGAAAACAAAGCCAATAAGTGGTTCATTCCTCCCCTTGTTGGACAAAATGTCGATAGAGAAAGTTAACAAGTAATTGAATCGAAGAGAGTAATTAATACAAGATCTAATTTAACAAAGCAAACTTATCCATCAAATTACGCGCACGCACTTTTTAATTTATATCGTAAAGTAGTTATGTATATCTCGATACAACTGTTAATATGATCCGTCTGGATATAGATTGTTTTTGGGTGTTTCCATCCTAAGAATACCCCATAGATTAACTAATCAACATAGGTGATAGTGATTTCTGACATTGACACAAGTGTGTTCAATCAAACTTTCTTATACTCTTGGCTTAATTAGTAGTGATTCTTCTTTTTCTTTCTTTCTATATTATGTGTAATGCTACTTAGCAACAGTCCATGTGCTTTCATCTTTTCTATCCTCAATTTTATTGCATCGCTTTTTGTAGAATATGGAATCTTTTCTTTAGTCTTTAAGAGAAAGACAGAAACACAATGAGAGAGAAGCAATGATTCTAATCATTGAATTCTTAGGTTGTGCGGAAGAGTTGATACCTTTAGGTCTCTGTTGCGCTACTGTTATGTTCGCTTTGGACTAAGTCCTCAGAGATCTACTGTCATGTTTCTTCCCAAAATACCTCGTATTATTAAAGTTGGTGGATCCTTATAAAGATGATCTTCACCTTGCCTTCCGTGGCATCTCCATGCACACAAATGATTCTCAAATAAAGATCCGGTAAAGATGGTGAACTAGTGAACTCCATTGAAAAACAAATCACCCGTTTTCAGAACATGTAACTAAGAGTTATGGCCAGTCAAAGTATTCTTCCATAAAAAGAATCGCACCACTTAAAAAAGTCGATAGTTCAAGGTATAAGTTAGAAAATCAGTTATTTCTTTTTAAATTTTTTTTTCATATTTCTTGCTCTTCTCCCTTCTCTTCCTGGCATTTCCATGTGCATGAAATGATTTTGGTCCACCCCCAATAAAATTAATATTCTATTCTCTTAAATGCCACTCATATAACTAATCTTCAACCCCACCACCATTAGCAATTTTGCATTCCTCTTCCCTAATCCCTACCCTACCTTCCACTTCTTTCCTTCTTTCTTTCATGGTATTTATGCTTTGCTTCTTTACTCAACTTTCCTATGTGCTAAAACAAAAGGGTCCTTAACTTCAACTTCACCATTTCTAGCTAGCTCTCATCAATGACTATGAGTAGCCCCGCTCCTTCGAGTCGATCATGGTAATAACTTTCATTCATTCATTGCTTGAATCCTTCTATTCTTATTCCTACATTTTTGATGCTAACAGCATCGAGTTTCATTTGAACCCATGTCATGAATATATGTACTACATCTTTACCAGCTACGCTAGCTGACATGTTCAATTAACTTTAGCATTGAATTACCTGGTTTTGACCAGCTACGCTAGTTGACATGCTGTATTAACCTTATTTTGATCGTTAAGCTATATAATTATGATTTGAGGGGTTTTGGTAGGTCTATAAGTGAAGATTCCCTAAGAAGATATGTACATTATGCTAGTGAGAATTGCATACAAGAGCTGTTAGCGGCTTCTGACTCAAGTCGGAATGGGAATGGTAGTGATGGATGGAAGGTTCTTTCGTTAGATGATGGCATGGAGATATCAAAACGACGATCAGGATCACTCCACATTTTTCGTAGTCGTTGGCTGCTTAGATCAGTCTCCCCTGAACAGTTCATTTCTGTGGCCAATGCCATTGATGCCGCAAAGGTTTGTCTCTTTTTTTTTTTTGTAAAATATGTAGTAGGTGTACTAACTCGATCATTGCGTAATTGATCTTTTCTAAAACCCTGTTCTTTTTAAAATATTTCAAAAATTAACTATTTCGATCTCATTGATCTTTTCTAAAATATGTAGTAGGTTTCATTATATGTCGGGATAAATCAAAATGACTTATTGTACTCGCTTCTTATATTATGAGGTAACCCGTCATTGAATATTTCTCATTGGCTACTACTAAGGCACGAGTAGGTAATGTCGACCCTCTAACTTGCCATAAAATTAAAAATGACTCGCTAAATTGTCTCTGCCTGAGGTACCGCCGATCATGCAATAGATAGTTTGATCGATAAACTCATAACACAATTTTCAATACGAGTCTGCCTGAAACAAACTCCTTGTAGGGTAATATTGCGTACGTCCTATTCCCCTTACCGTTATATGGAGGGATTCGGAGGGAAGCATTTTAACGCATTGGGCTAATGTTGTTGTCGATATTTGTATATACATAACTATTTGTAAATTATTCGTGGATTTTTGGTATCAATTAGCTTTATTGACATTTTGGCGTTCATAAAACAGCAATGGGATTCTGATTTAGTGGAGGCAAGATACATAAAGGATTTGGAAGAGAATTTGAGCATAATCCGTTTAAAGTTTGGAGATGCTGCAAAGCCTTTGTTTAAAAACAGAGAATTCATTGTTTACGAGCGACGCGAGACCATGGATGATGGCACATTGGTAATCCCCTCATTCACACACAATTCATACATTGTCCATATGATTAGTACGAGTAATTTAGATGTCAGCTAGTTAAGCCGGTAAAGAGTAAAGACATTAAATACGATACTCATAAATCATACGGAGTAATATGGTTCAAAACTCGTTAGCATAAAAAATTGTCACCTCTACACACTCGATTTTTTGTTTTGCTTTTTAATTGTAGTTATAATTTGAAGTTGTAAATATGTTATATGTGGATGATGTTTTATATAGGTTGTGGCGGTAGCTTCGCTTCCGAAAGAGATAGCATCAGGGTTGCACCCAAGGCAGAACAAAGCCATAAGAGGCATATTATTGCAGTCAGGATGGGTTGTGGAAAAGCTTAAGAATGATTCTTGCATGGTCACCTATGTTGTTCAGGTATTATTACATAGGTTAAGGATAAGTACGTAAATGATGCGCGAGGCCAATACAATATATGGGGAGGGGCAATACAATATATGGGGAGAGGAGTCGAACCCATGACCTATGGTTACAGGCTAAGACATTTTCGGTTATTTATGTTATGACAATGTTTTATCATGAAATTAACCGAAAATTAAAATTGAGTTTAATCTGCACAACTATGCTGCTATGCTTAAGTCTAAAGTTTTGTGAATGGCAGATAGCTGACCATTAGTTGATAGCATTCCCTTTTAACAGTAGTTAGGAGTTGTTTGGTAAGGGATATATTTACGTCAATATGGCAATATTAATTTTAAATCCGTGCAAATGCAAATATTAAACAAAAATATGGAGTATCTAGGCTCGAACTCCAAACCACAATCGTGTAGGAATTATTTATGCTTATATATGGTGACAATTCAACTTTCTCGTAATTTATGGGAAGGACTGCTCATAGTAAAGGACCGGTAGTACGATAATGTCGATATATCATATCTACATATGCAAGAATCCATGGGGGTACCAATTATTGTTATTTATCCAAATGCTCGAAAAGTTCGATTTGGCATTAGATAAATTTAAAGAAGACAATGAGAGTTCACTTTTGAAAAATAAAATAAAATGTAACTATAAAATGATTAATTAGTCCGTTTACTTTAACAATATAATCACGAATTAACGAATTAAAATGCACTTGTTTATCTGATTAAAATTGTTATTCTAATTTGTGTTTTTTTTTGTGTTTGTTGTTGATTGAAACATACAGCTAGATCCAGCAGGATGGCTACCCAAGTTCTTTGTGAATCGGCTAAACACAAAATTAGTAATGATTATTGAAAATTTAAAAAATTTAGCACAAACTACTCCTCCACTTGATCGTGCCAAATGATTATTACTTGTACCAAGTTGAAAGTGGAGAAATGTATGATGAAATTTTGAATTATTAATTATTAGTGGGTAAATTATATGATGAAATGGTGTATTAAGCCAATCATGATATGAGTACTTGTTTTTTTTTTTACTATGAATTGAGTGAACAAAATAGAATATGATCACCATCATGTATGGACCATATTTTACTCATCATGCATCTTGTGTGACAGACACTTTTCGTCACAAACTTGTGACCTCTCACAAGCTGCAAGTGGGAGAGGGGTTGTAAGAGGTCTCAACTCACAAGCAAGATCTTCTGAATTAGAAATGACTTTTTGAATGGGACAATTTGAGTTAAGAGTCCTTTGGTGACTCGAATTCGATGGATTCTTCCTTAAAACTTCAAAATTTTCAGGCTTACATAAACTATACTCTGTATTTTGCTAAATATCTTTTCTCGTTCAGTTGAATTCCATACATATTGTTCATTTTGATTTCATGAACTCTTCTTTAAAAGATTAACACACCCATAACTCATACGGAGTACATGTTTCATAACATTTAGACTCTCTCAATTTGTATTTTCGTAATTATATCAGCGTGTTTTTGCTAAATCTTTAACCTCAAGTCATTCATACCCCCGTGTTTTCGCATCATCTATTTGCAAACTGTTTATTTTGCTATTTATATTCTCGTGTTTTGGTTCTTCTTACATTTCGAATCATTTATATACACTTGTGTTTTACTGGACCTCTGGTATATAAAATTGTCACATTCATCTAAAATCAAATATCAGGTTTGATTTAATTTATCCACCTTTGTAAAAAACAGTATTTGGGCTTTGGCGGTATATGTTTAAATTATTTTAAGGGAATTAGATAATGAAAGGGTAACGTAACGAAGGAAAAGAAATGAAATATCAACGATTGTTTGTTTTGAGTAAGTAAGATGATTTGTTAACTAACCACCCTTCCAAGTTCAACAACCTCCACCAATCCACCATCTCCCACCAACAACCCACTCCCCCCACCGTACCACTCACCTCAGGGTATCACGTCTTCGACAACCTAACCACTCCCTCTCCAGTCTCCACCGTCGACACTCACTACGTCAGGGAAAAACCTATATGCCATCGATTTAGATAGTTTAATTAAGCAAAGTCTAAAGTTTACAAGTTACAACAAGTCAATATCTTCTTTATAAAACAAACAACCACAAAGCTGAGTTGTCAGCTTGTGGTTGAATGTTGACTATTCAAAAGACAATTTCACTTTGCTGAATTTTAGGGCCACTAACCAAATCTTAATTAATTAAAAGTAGCCTTCATTGCTCAAGTTACCATTTACGTTAAACAATAGTTCATTGGTTCACAATATTCTTAAATTGATTAATATAATTACTCATAATATTCTTTAGTTGATAAAATAATACTGGTATTACAATTAACAA
>JAYMSF010000200.1:0-18939 GCA_036897335.1 Silene vulgaris | reverse complement strand
GCAAACTCTCTACCTACATCTGCCTAGTAATAATACCAATTAAAAAAATGGAGAAAAAATACCTAGTGGCTAGTACTTAGTAGTAGGAATATGAGAGAAGAGTTGTGAATGTTTGATGAGAAGATCAGAACAATTTTATTTTTACGAGGGGTGAAAAGCATCTGGGAGTGGTACTTTGTTTTGGGTTTTGGTGCTCAAACGTCACAAGAGCAGCGTGGAAACAGAAACAGAAGTCTGTTTCTAAGGGATAATTTTACAATTTCTGTTTAATAAAAGTAGTTTTAGTTTTTTCAAAAACTAGTGTTTGACACAGTTTCTATTTTTTCAGTTAGAAAAAACACTTATAAAACAGGGCCAAACACATACTAAATAAAATAGGTAAATAAAATGATTGAGACGGTGGGAATATTTGACTACTACAACTTATGGTAGACTGTATGAATTGCGCGGTTTATTGCTGTTGGGAGGTGGTAACTGTAAAATCTGGTGGATTGGTAGGTGTTGTTTAATTGCCTAATTGGGAAAGACGATAATATTTGATTTAAGTCATTGAGAGGTGGTACTCATGTCTTGTCGTTTGAAAACCGTCAATTTCAAATTGTTTGTGTTCAAAAGAATTACTCCTATATGGTACGGAGTAGAAGACAAGAATTTGGTAAAAACTGTCTTATTGTGTTACAAGGTGAGACTTTCAGGTACAACTTTTTTAACCTAACCCCCCCTTCAAGGGCTCTTGCAAATTTCGGGGTTAACGAGGGACGAGGGGTAGCACTGGGGTTACGCGACCAGGAGACAAAGCATGAATTTCTCCAATAAGGCAAATATATGACGGACTTATGTTGGCATCAGATTGTATAGATAGTAGACTTGTTTGAGGTTTACCAATGTTTATCATCATAGGTCATTTGGAAACCGCCTTTGAATTTGAGGTACTGAGGTAATGCTGTTGTTATTATTTTTCCTTAAATGGCGTAAGGACGTGGCATTTCATCGTAGACTCTATCTGTAGCTCAGCAGCTGGTGTAATTAAGGATGTAAAACGACTGTTTGATTGAATTACTCTTTCATAGGTTGTGATCGCTTTGTTCACGACTTCTTTAATTTTTGAGCAGTGACGGCATTGAAAGCAATTAAAAGTAATCTAGAGGACCCGTTGAAGAAACTGAGCAATTGGAAGCATGGAGATCCTTGCACTTCCAATTGGACTGGGATTGTCTGTTACAACAGAACATTGGATGATGGCTACTTGCATATACAGGAACTGTAAGTCGGGTATTTGAATTTTTATTTCTGTGCAGGGCAAATAAATACTGTAATGTCGTGCTATTTTTTTTTTAAAAAGTTGCCTTTTACGATCTTATGCGTAGGCAGCGTAGCCTGGTGACATGTGAGTGGTAATTGATTAAAAATTGGATTCTGTTATAAAACAATCAAACCTAGTAGTGTATCTACTGAGAAAATGCTTTCATAATCGACAATTCGACACGCTGTCAAATGGCTAAATGGAACTTAGGCTAAACTTCTTTCCTTATTCTTGTGCAGGGAACTTTTGAATCTGAATCTATCCGGATCATTATCGCCAGAAATTGGCAACTTGTCTTACTTGAAGATTTTGTAAGTCTGCTGAACCTAACTCTCTGATGCTTTCGTAAAATCGCATATCTTGGACTTTATGTTGCAGCTAATTTAGTTTCAATTTCTGATCCAGCTTTATGGTTTTGATGCTTTTAAAGGGACTTCATGTGGAACAAAATAAGTGGAAGCATACCGAAGGAGATAGGCAACATCAAAACTTTGGAACTCTTGTAAGCTATTCTGTTTTCTTAGGTTGACATAATTTATAGACCGTTTCACAATGTTCTTCCCCTTCGACAAAGTGCACAAAGGGTGGTCTTGAAGACTGTATAAAGTCAAATGGGAAGAACAATGTGAGAGGAAGTATCCGTTTGAGGCTTTTAGCGTCTGTCGGTCCACATCAATCCTTACTGAATACACAGATGTCTTTTAATGACCAATTTTTTTCTTGTTTTCTTCATATTTTTGGACGATTAGCCTAGTGAACGGAAACCAGCTGACAGGTCCGTTGCCAGAAGAGATGGGTCATCTTCCTAATCTAAACAGAATACAGATTGATCAGAACAATATATCAGGAGAACTACCTAAATCTTTCGCGAACTTGAACAAAACAAAGCATTTGTAAGTCCATTTTGTATTCTATAGTACAGAGTATTACTGACTACTCACGCGTTGCATTACCCGGACTTCCATTCCCATTGATGTTCGTATTCTTTTGGCAGCCATATGAACAATAATTCTATTAGCGGTCAAATACCTCGTGAATTAGCGAGAATGCCTAACCTGGTTCACTTGTAAGTTACTCATCCTGCCTTCAATTTTCAATTTCCATGCTGATTTTCGGGTATTGCACTATCCTCTTAGTCTCCTTGACTAACCAAGTAATATTTGCAGCCTACTTGATAATAATAACCTTACAGGACATCTTCCACCAGAGCTTTCTAAGCTTCCAAATTTGCTTATTCTGTAAGTTTCCCTACCGATTCTTTCTAAAAGTTTCAGAAACCAGATTTCTAATGAGTAATACAATGGCAAAAATTATACAGTACATTTTACGATATTTATAGATGAAATATTGAAATGCGTTTCTTCCAAGAGCTATATAACTTGTGTTGGTTTGTTTTTGTCTTGGTATTTGACGGTTACTCCTATTGCAGTCAGCTTGACAACAATAATTTTGAAGGGACTACAATTCCAGAAAGCTATGGCAACATGTCGAAACTTTTAAAGCTGTACGTAAACTCCTATCTGCTCTCTTATTATATGCAAATCTAGTGTTCAGTATATCAAAGGGTAGGTTTATCGGAAGTATTATGGTAGGTCTTATTTATACTTGGTACTTCCGGTTTCATATTGAAATAATATGGTAAGAAACTAAGATTTTCTCGTTTAAATTCAAAAGGCAGTGGCCTGAGTAGCATGGAAGATTGATATGAGTTATGCTCTCAGATGTCATGTAGCCACATTTTTTTCCTTTTCTAGAGTGCGGTACTGCGGTGTGCCTGTTGTTTGATCTTTTGGTTTTAGAATATGATACGACAAAGCAAACGGTTACCAAACTGCCTGCGCTTCTTTTTATTGTGAACTGTGAATCAAGAATCTCTCGATGCAAATCCTGATGCAATTTTTCATTAATGCATCATTTTATAACAGTCTCTCAATGGACAGGTGGGTAAGGCTACGTACAATTTGACGCCTTACCTCACCATGTGCTGGAGGCCTAGAGTCTTTGAGGCAATGGCGTAATCTTTTATTATGTCAGGGTCTGATATGCTTATTTTATTGTCTTTCTCAGGAGTCTTAGGAACTGTAGGTTAGAAGGATCAATACCTGACTTGAGCAGAATACCGCATCTGGGATATCTGTAAGCATTCTAATTCTGGCCAGCTTAGTCGTTAGCCAAACAGCCCAAACATGCTTTAGGGCATGCTTAAGTTCTTGTGTTGTCCTAACTGCAGAGATCTCAGTTCTAATAAGCTGAACGGTTCTCTACCAACGAACAAGCTTTCAGATGACATCACAACTATGTAAGTTTCCGAAGCAAAGATATAGAAGTACTTATTTTGGTGTCAAAAGTTACGCCAAGTAGATTAAGTTAATGGACTCATTTGTAACATATATTTGTGTTATTTCACAGAATATTGTCAAACAACAGTCTTACTGGCAACATATCTACCGGCTTTTCTGGGCTTCCTCGTCTTCAAAAACTGTACGCATTGATTATTTCCTTCAACTATCATTAATTTCTGTCTTCAAAAACTGTAGAAAACTAGTGCAGGATCAAGTGCTGAAAGGAGATATCATTATTGTACAAACTAAGGAAAACATCTAAACTTTACGGCTTATTCCCTGCTTTCAGGTCACTTGCCAATAATCAGCTAAGCGGGTCTATTCCTTCCGCAATCTGGCCGAAGAAAGTTACAGCTGTAGTTGACAATTTAATCTTGTAAGTCATAATTTCATAAAACTATAATATGATATGATGATGTTACTGTTTTCCACCATAATACGATATGATGATGTCACCGTCTTCATGATTCTCAGTTTGTTCTACGCCCTTGTGGTTATTTGAGACTCGTACTAAAAATCTTGAATTTATTCTGAGGAATACTGGTATTTGGAATATTGCAGGGACTTTGAGAACAATACGCTGTCAAGTGTTTCAGGCGGCGTAAATAACCTTCCATCTAATGTTACCCTTCTGTAAGTACGACACTTCATCTTTATATAAGACACCATTGTTAATTTGTTAGTGATACTTTTCAGCTATGTTACTTAAACTCAATTAGAAGTATCAACGACATGGTTACGCATTTAAGTCGAAACTGG
This sequence comes from Silene vulgaris, assembly GCA_036897335.1. Lineage (NCBI taxonomy): Eukaryota > Viridiplantae > Streptophyta > Magnoliopsida > Caryophyllales > Caryophyllaceae > Silene > Silene vulgaris. The sequence continues at coordinate 14,535 of JAYMSF010000200.1, read as the reverse complement.
CTGTTTTATGAAAGAAAAAAAATTGCTTAATGAAGTGTTCAAGTGTCATACCCATGTCCGAGTGTCAGAGTAACATAGCTTGAGGACATGTAATAAAATATATTGTTTCTTACAGCTTATGCTTTGTTTATTTCGCAGGCTTCGTGGAAATCCATTATGCTCAAATGCAAACTACTTACAATTCTGTAATTCAAATCTAAACGAAACTAACCCTGAGTTTCAGAACAATGTTACTTTTTCCTGTCCTAGTCAAGCATGTCCGTCATCTTATGAATACGCTCCTGCATATCCAGTACCTTGTGTCTGTGTTGCTCCTTTGATCGTTGGATACCGTTTGAAAAGTCCTGGATTTAAAGATTTCCGCCCATACCGAAGTGGGTTTGAGCATTATTTATCTTCTGGTCTCGTCATTAATCATTACCAGCTGGATCTCGATTCTTTTATGTGGCAAGATGGCCCTCGTCTGGAAATAAACTTGAAACTGTTTCCTGCGTACAACCCTGTGAACGATTCTCATTTGTTCAATGATAGCGAGTATAGACGTCTCTTGAGGATGTTTACTGGATGGAATGTTCCAGATAATGATACTTTTGGACCATATGAACTGCTCAATTTCATAATCCTGGATCCTTATGCGAAAGGTAAGTTTGTAATTTTCTTAATTCAATGTATGTCTGCTTCTTGATTCCGTATTCAACGAAATTTTTTCTAAAATCAATTACTTTGTCTACAGACTTTGCAGTATCTGCCCCTTCCTCTGGCTTAAGCAAGGGAGCAATTGCTGGTATAGTTCTGGCTGCAGTAGCGGTTGCAGTGACTTTGACAGCAGTTGTATCACTTATTTTGTACCGGGTTTATTTAAGGAAGCACCATGGTGGTCTAAAAACTCGGCGATGTAAGTACCTTTATGACTACCTATATCATCTATATTCGCAGTTCGCCTCCTGTCTGACATGGATTTGCTTCCTGAAAGTAAAGAAAAGGAATGACAGTTCGGATTTTCTCATGCTACGCCACCTCTCTTTTCTTTTGTTACACTAATGTTATTTTCTTATATCTTCACTTTGCAGTGTCCAAGAACCCCATCAAGGTTGAGGGGGTGAAAATGTTCGATTATGCAGAAATGGCCCAGGCTACAAACAACTTTTCGGACTCTGCACAAGTCGGACAAGGAGGATATGGGAAGGTGTATAAAGGTATTCTTGCTGACGGCACAGTAGTCGCTATAAAACGAGCTCAAGAGGGATCTTTACAAGGGCAAAGGGAGTTCTGCACAGAAATAGAGTTGCTGTCAAGAATTCATCACAGAAATCTCGTCTCTTTGGTCGGGTATTGTGATGAAGAAGATGAGCAGGTAATCTGTTTTTCTTTTGAAAAACCTTTATTTTTTTTCCTTGAGTTTTGTGCATCCTCAAACCTATATGGATGGCATGTAATGAAGATTGCATCGACGAGGTCCTACAAACTTAGGAGTTTTATGATGCACTAGCTAGTATTGAAGTTGTCCTCTTTTTATGCCTGTTTCATGCAGATGCTGGTTTATGAATTCATGCCGAATCAGACTTTAAGAGACCATCTTTCAGGTAATAATGATAGCATTCCGTTACTCAGTTCACATGTCGTTAAGCCACATCTAGTTTGATCTATAAAATGTTGCTTATGTTGGTGATTTTGAACTTTTATAACAGGCAAGACTAAAGAACCTTTAAGTTTTGAATCGAGATTAAGAATCGCGTTGGGTTCTGCCAAGGGAATCCTGTACCTGCACTCAGAAGCCGATCCACCAATATTCCACCGAGATATAAAGGCCAGCAACATCTTACTGGACTCCAAGTTTGCTGCAAAGGTTGCTGATTTCGGTCTATCCCGACTTGCTCCAGTTCCCGACAAGGAAGGGGTTATCCCTGCTCATGTATCAACTGTAGTCAAGGGGACTCCGGTACTGTTCTTACTGGAAAAAAATGTACTAGTACTGTACAAACAGGTCGCAAAATGTAAACTAATCTAGTTGGTGATACTACTGCAGGGGTACCTCGATCCAGAATACTTTGCTACCTTTAAACTGACCGACAAGAGTGATGTCTATAGCCTCGGAGTTGTATTTCTAGAGCTTTTGACAGGGATGCATCCGATTTCACGTGGCAAACATATCGTCCGAGAGGTAGGGATTTTTGCCTGTTTTAACATGCAGATAACTGTTCTGAGAACCAGGACTTTCCTTGTTAGCATAAATTTTTCCAGCTTACTCGCCGATGTTTTCTGATGCATAATGGACATTTAAAAAAGATCCAATATTGGCTCTCATGGCTAATAATTGACTGATATACGGCCAATATTTATCAGATACAGCCAATCTTACTCTCATATATAACTAGAACTAGCAAACAGGTTGGGTTTAGGCCGAGTCATATTGAGTGCGCTGTTATCTGTCACGACTGTTACTGTGTTTTAGTACGCCCGCTTATCTGCTACCAATTAATACAATGTTTATACATCAGGTTACCACGGCCTATAAGTCCGGCAACATACTGTCCCTCATTGACGAGAAAATGGGACCTTACTATCCAGATACCGTAACAAGGTTCATCAATTTGGCGCTCAGATGTTGTCACGATGAAACAAATGCAAGGCCTTCAATGATGGAAATTGTCAGGGAACTCGAAGATATGTCTGATTTCGTGACAGATACCGACTCCGGAATGACAGGATCTTCAAAAGGAAAAGGAGACAGTTCAACAGGTTTCTCATCCTCTATGCATAATCCTTACCTGTCTACTGATATCTCTGGTAGTGACCTTGTTAGTGGAGTTGTTCCTAATATAACTCCTAGATGAAACCATATGTAAAGTTTATAGAAATACTTGCTGAAAATATGTATGTAACAAATCCAAAATATTTGTATTGTATGTAAAGGGCCGGGTACTTTGACAAGAGATTTCGTTGGCGAGAGAGCGATATTTTGCAAAAACGTGTTTCTTCGTTTTGTGTTCATTTCCGATTTATATTTTACTTTTTAATTCATTCGCGAAGGTGAAGAACAAATTGAAGATATCCACAAATGGCTTCCTTGATCGAAGGTAGAGATTTTGCGTTTTTTTTGGCCGTTTTAATATTAGTTGGAGTTGGATTATTGATTGCAAAATGTTCATGAGACCTCTTAGGCATTAAATTGCTTGTGATAGACGGGGCGATTATTAATTGCCAGATACTTAGATCTTAAACTTAAGGCAAATTTAATAAAAATAACCCGACATTTAGATAATCTTCCAAAAATAACCCAAGATAACCACTTTAATATAAATAATCCAACCTTTTAATACGTCTTCTAAAAATGACCGATATGCTACCGGAGGAAAATGTTCCGATTATGAGAAATCTAACGTGACATTTAATACCTAATTAGATCAATAAAAAAAACTGATAAAATCTGATAACTTTCAATTTCGGTATTGGATTATCATCATCATAAAGTTAATATTCCAATGTCCCATCGTTGCCAAAATAAATGAATTGGAATCTCTTTCTTCCCTCGCGTTAATTATGTCGAATTTGTACATAACTAATCTGAAACGCAGTTGATATGTTAAGAGTCCTACTTTCACTTTGAAATGTAGCCAAAATGATGATGCATTAATGAGGATTATTGGTAACAGCCTTAATTTTGATCAACTGATAGATAAGAATATGTCAATATGATAGTAGTGTTTGGGATTAGGAGGTTGAATTATTGGATGGATTAATGGATTAATTGATAAAGTGATTAATGAGGATATGATCAACTTACAATATGATAATTGATAAAGTAATGGTTTGTGTAAGGAGATTTAATTGAAATTTATTTTAAGTTCAGTTTTGCAATCAAATTTTTACATCGCTGAAAATTTTCGCAGCGTACGAGTCATTTTCATAAGACATGTTAAAAGGTTGGGTTATTTTTATTGAAGTCGAAATGTTGGGTTATTCTTGGAAGATTACCCAATCGTTGGGTTATTTTCATTAAATTTGCCTAAACTTAATTAGTAGTTTTTGTGATTAATTATAACACGACTAATTATTAAAGACTTTAAGTTACAATCTCAAGCCAACAAACCCTTACACATAAGGATCTATTAGTAAAATTGGGAATGTATAAACTACACGTCTACACCAAAAATATGGGTAGCCTAGGTCATTATAACATCCCATATTAGAGATTGTAAGTATAGTTGCTTAAGATCGGTTGAAGAGCTCGACCCGTTACATTGATTTCGTACTCAAAGAATACATACCACATAATGTTATATCCACCTCATGATAATTCTCATATGCACTCCATCTTAATTTTTTTTTGTTACGAACATGATTTGTGTTACCTAAGTGACACATTAATAATATCGGAGTGACATTACGCCTTTCCAAATTGCCATCCCTCTCTGACAAAATGACCATCTTCCCCTCAATTTAGCAAAAGTGTAAACCGCGGGCTCCAAACTCCGCAAGTCTTAAACCCAAAATTCGAAATTCTCTCTCACCAAAAAAACAAAAAGAAAATAGAAAAAAGAAAACGCCGGCGTAGCCACGTCAGCTTCCATGGCGATCATCTTGCCGCCATTACTAAACCTCGACGGTGTTTAAACTCTAATGAACTGTGAAGCATTATTTTAATATTATTTTATTCAGCTAGAGTTCCGAGTTCTGCAGGTCCCACATTTCGCCGGCGGAAGCTGCCGGAGCTTCGGAAACTGCTCCATTACTTCGTTAGGTACATGCATTAGGGTTTCAGTTTGATTATTGTGATTTATTTATCGTTTTTTCGAATTTAAGTGTTATTATTCTGTTTTTGTTAGTTTAATTGATGTTGAAATTATTAAATGTGAAGTAATTTAAGCTGATGAATGATTGATTTGTTGTTTTTCGGTTGCTATCGATGTTATGATCTCCGTTTTCGGTCGTAATTGAAGTTGAATTCGATTATTTGAGTAATTTTCCGTTTGCATTTTGGTTTGAGTTTAAGTGAGTAATGTAATTAGTTCGGCATTCGTAATTTTCAGTTTTATTTTGTTTCTGTGCAGTTTAATTGGTGTTGAAATTAGTACTCGTAGTTGTGTTCAAGTAATTGAAATATTTGAGTCCGTCTTAAGCTTAAGAGTTGAGACGGCTTATTTCCGTGTCAGGTAGCTCATTTAGTGATAGCTATAGTGAGTATATTGTAAATGACGGTCTTGAACAAGATTTTTTCCGTTTCTGTTGTTGTAGCGGTTAAGTTCTCCGTTTTGACTGCTAATGCACTTGAGTTGGATAATATGAGCAGTGTTTGTGTTTGATTTTGATGTTATGTGAGTAATGCATTAATGACATTGGATATCAGGATCTAAGGTGGTTTGTGGTTAGATTTGATTTTTGGTTTGACGTTAATTAATATTTCCTCCGTTTCATTTAATTGTATGCGTTTCACAAAATATGTGAGGGGAGTTTGAGAAACGTATATAATCAAATGGAACACAAGAAGTAGAGTATACTTCTTCTCATTTTTCAGCATAGATAAAATGATCTTGGGAGTATGGCCCTCTTTGGTAAACATCATATTGGGTAAAAATCAACATGTTCAGGGTCAAATAGTAGATTGACCAGACGATATGTTCTTTTAATGTGTTTGTTAAGTAATGGATTCTGACAGCGTAGTGGAAGGAATCTACTCTTTTCCAATATGCTACTAAGAATAGCAGATTGTAATAGTTGATTCAGTAAGGTTTAATAAATTAATTACTATCTATGATATGCTATTTACCAAACATGTACTGATAATTCTGCTAATGAAACTTGCTAATCAAACATTCCAGAAAATTCGTTATTATCTAAAATCTGTTTCAGCTGATTGCCATCCATGGCCTATCTTTCAATTCTACGGTTGTTTAGTCTAGTGGCTAGCATACCAACTCCGTTATTTTTTTTTTTTTGGTTTCTGATATATCCTTGATGCGTGATAAGCTAAGACATTGAGTTGATTATTGCAGTGATGTAAATATGGGAGAAGTGGATATGTTAAATGTGAAACCAGAGGTAGAACTTGATGGGGTTTTAATTGAGCTTGAAGAACATGCATCCTATTTGTCTCCTCCCGTGTGGGACGCCCTTCCTAGAGCCCAAGAATCTAAAGAAAACATAAAATCGGATGCGTTAAGCACTGCCCAGAATAGCACCAGCCGGTTGGTGCAATTGCAATCACCCCTCGAAGATGCGGGTTTCTCTGCGTCACCTATGTGCCCAGCTCCACTTTGTCGACAATTTTGGAAAGCTGGAAACTATGAAGATGAACTTGTGTCCAAATCCCAAGTCCAAAGTTAGTTGTTGATAGCTTTTCAGAATTGCTTTTAACTTGAGTAACGTTTTTGTTGGATGTCAGGGATTGGATTAGTAAGGGCCTGATGAGGCATGCGCCACTATTTCCGTTCAGCATGACTCTCCAATTTGTCCTTGAGGTTTCTAAAATGCTTTGTGTTTGCTTGCAGACAGCAAAAATTATTTGCATGTCCATCCCAAGTTCCTCCACTCCAATGCCACTTCTCATAAATGGGCTTTTGGAGGTATTTTCATGAAAAGTCGTAGTCTCCTTTGTTTTTCATGCCCTCCGTCCCAACCATTTGTTACCTTTGATTAAAATACCCCTATAAAAAGGTAAACAAATGAATGAGACGTAGGGAGTAAGTATCTTGTATCAAGTTTTATGTGGATTCTCTTATACATTATTTGGCTATATATGCAGCCATCGCAGAACTTCTTGACAATGCAATTGATGAGGTAATCTTTGAGCAAATGTCTTCTTTTGTTTCTGGGGTATTGAGGGGTGGGGGATGCCTCATGCCTGTCCCACATTCCTATAGCCTCTTGCCCTTTTCTTGACAATGTGATTCTTTTTTGCATTAGAATGTTGTCTTTTCTTTTCAATTCAAGAGTGTCTATATAGCTTTCTTTTATTTGGGAATATCACCTCTTAGCTTCCCAAGAGAAAAAAAAAATAAAAGTTGTAAGATTTATTAGTCTCACTATCATTAATTTCTGTCCAAATATCTTTTAATGAAGACTGGCATGTTGGCTACTCAGATAATAGGGTCACTAAACATCTTGAAGGGCATTATGGTTTCTGATAATAGCTAAGCATGACCAAGCTTATATAGGTGAACATTGAGAGTGTATTTATACTTTTATAGAGAATGCTTCTTCTTGTTAGTACTTCAATGTATTGAGGGGGTCAGTGGGGAACCTTGTTGGTGGTTTATTAGTGAAAAGCAAATTTTTAATGGTTCCATATTAGATGACAATTTCTTTGATCTTGTTGGAAGATTAACGATGTACTTTTTTTGCTCAATTTAATAGATACAAAACGGAGCCTCTTTTGTGAGCGTAGATAAAATTTTAAATCCAAGGGATGGAAGCTTGGGCTTGCTCTTTCTAGGTATACTTTTGGTCAAATAGTCATTCTCAAGTCCAGTTCCACTCTTGTTATTTGTTCAGTTTATGAAAATAGTATTGTTTCTCTCTGCTTGACACCTCACGGCAGATGATGGAGGGGGAATGGGCCCTGAGGCAATCCGTCGTTGTATGAGTTTTGGATTTTCAGACAAGGAATCTAAATCAACCATTGGACGATGTACGTCTAATCTATTACTTCAACTTTTTTTCTTTTGTATGTCTTCCTTGAAATGGTGTATTTAACTCAAGCTTTCAGATGGGAATGGGTTCAAGACTAGCTCCATGAGGCTTGGAGCTGATGTTATAGTCTTCAGTCGGCACGTTGAACATAGGTGTGCTTATTAAAATTTTAGTTACGTATTTTATTCTTCACATGAGAAGCTTTGACAATCAACTTTCCATTTGATTTTTATGGATTTTAGAAATGTGTGGATGCTAGGAGAAATCATTATTTTAGGCCATATTTTAGATACAATCCAGTTTAGTTAGTAAAACAACTTTGCTTAATGTGCCCGTGTTTCTTGTTGAATCAGTGATACCGTTAATTAGGAGAAGCAGAACCATATCATAAGGGCACATATGAGGAAAGGTTTTGGTGGAGAAAAAAGGCTGTGTTAAGCCTGATGTTTGAGCATCTTGCATAGCTGGATACTTTTTGTCGCTCTCAATGAGCTAATTTTTAAGACCAGATGGGTTACGTTCTCTCTTTTTCGTATGACGACGTATTAACATATTTGGTTAAAATCCTTAGTATTATGCGTAACAAGTGTGTATTGTATATGCGTGTAACACATTCCTATCAGACCGTACTGCAAATTGGACAACCTTGGTTTGACACCCTGAACAGGACAACAAAATTGCCATCTTAAAACCCTGTTCTCTAGATCTACTCGGAAATTTTCTTAGGCTTTCTGTTTAACATACACTGTTGGCTTAAGTAATGCCCGAAATCTAGTTATAAGGTCAATGCTAAGAAAATAGTTTGTTTCTTATGTTCAGGTAATGCCCGTCATCTCTGAGATAACAATCTTGTAAAGTTCCGAAAAAGTTAAATATGAGCTGCCCTTGAAATTTGCGGGGCTAGCAGATCTTGATTGTAGACTTCATTGGAGATCTGCTTCTGCTGCATCGTTTGGATGATCTTTTAAAAATATATTCGACTGTGACAAGCTCTATTGCACATCCAATATTATATTATTCGGTTTTCTTAGCTGGTCTTTTTTCTATCGAAGTAGCCTGTTCATTGCTGCTGCCTTTACCATATAACAAACATATTCACTGCTTTGTTAGACGCCATAGAAATTTGGTGTTGAAGATGCAAATTTTTTGTAGTTCATAGATGCGTCCATCTTTTTCCGCTCTGAGATATGGAAGTGGGTTTGCGTGTTTGCAAAACCACATGATGCCGTTTAACATTTTCCCATTCTGGTCTTTTGGAGGCTAAAATTATGTGCATGTGTGATTATTGGTGTAGCTGGTTAGTCGAAATGATTATGTTTTTACCTCCTGCTTTTTGTGCTTTGGTCATTTGAGTTGGTGTTTTTTTAATGATCAGGAAACTTACTCAGAGCATTGGTCTTCTTTCCTACACGTACTTGTCTCGAAACGGCCTTGACCGAATAGTGGTACCTATGGTAAGTACTTGGTATAATATTTTACCACATGTTGATCTCCTAATTGTATACTTCATATTATGTGTATTCTCTAGTCTTTACAGCAACACGCAAAATCTTTTGTTATAATGAATTTTAGGCCTGCTAGCATGAACCTAAGTAGTCAAGGATTTCTTAAAAAAAAAAACAAATCTACCTACTGAGAAAGGGATGAAGGAATGAGAGAAAGAGAAGGAAAGCGGAATCGAAACAATAGGTACAGCAGGAGATACAGATTCATTTGGATTCTAAAGCGACACTCAATTATAGTCATTGCTGCGTACATGGCCCTAAAATACTCCCTTCTCTCACCGTACTTAAATCACTCCTACCCATGTCTTTTTAGGTCTCTTTCTAACATCGTTCCTTCATCATCTAATTCTCTGTGCTGGTGCTCTGTTTAGCTGCATAGTTTTTTTGCTTCTTTCTATCGACTTGGTGAGAAGTTGTATGGCTTAGTGTAGGACATTTTAATGAGTAGGGTTAGTGTATCATTGTAGCTGAGTATAGTAGTGGTCTTTAGGTAAGGCTTTGTCAATTTTGGTGTTTTGCTATTCTGTTGGACTTCTTCGCTATCTTCAAGGTACTCAACATCACGGCATTCAGCTCCATAAAACCAATCCTTTGTGCCTTCATGCATTTTGTGATGCCGACTATGGAGGTGATAAAGACAACTATCTCTCTACCACAGGCTACATTGTCTATCTCGGTCGAAACCCAATTTCCTGGTCTTCCAAGAAACAAACCGGCGTTGCTCTCTCCACCACCGAAGCTGAGTTTCGTGCCGTTGCCTCAGTAACAACCGAGACACTGTGGCTTCGTAACCTTCTTTCTGAGCTTCGCATCACGGTCACCAAGTCGCCTGCGATCTTCTGTGATAACATTTCCGCTACACTCTACGCCAAGAATCCTGTTTTCCACTCTCGAATGAAGCACATGGCCATATCCTTCCATTTTGTCAAGCAACAACTTCAAGAAGGCAGAATTCGACTCTCCCATGTTGCCAGTCAAGATCAAATAGCTGACATCCTTACGAAGCCGCTCCACAAGCACCAACATCACACATTGCGAGACAAGCTTGGTCTTATCCCGAGAACGTCCAACTTGAGGGGGCATATTAGCAGTATATCTTCTATACCTCAAAAATAGCAAACTATTATCTTACATATCACAATCCCTATAATCGTGCAATTAACTTTGTAAATATAGCAATAGGATTATACTCTAGATCAATTAGAATTATTGTATAAGGCTCCTATCCTAGATTAGATGTATAGTCTCCCTATATATACCTTGTATATTCATTCAGTAAAAATTATCAAAACATTCACACAAACCTCTTTGTCTTATAGTCTTTAGGTAAGGCTTTGTCAATTTTGGTGTTTTGCTATTCTGTTGGACATATAGTAGTCACGTAGTTCTTTGTGTCTATGACTAATTACTTGCTGAACTTTTTGCTTTTATAGGTTGATTATGAGTTCAATGTATCAACTAATGCCTATGAGCCTTTATATCGTTTTGGTCAAGAGCATTACGAGTCAAATATATCCATCATTTTGCAGTGGTCGCCATATTCAACCGAAGTGGAGCTTATGAAGCAGGTTAGCTTTGCATGAAATCTGTGATTTCTTTGCTTGTTTTTGTGCAAATTGATGATTAAGTCATTCGCGATTTTCTTAGGTTAAGTATGAGAGGTAACAATAGGTTGACACAGGGTACATTGCTGTCTACGCAACAGTCCAAACTATTGGCACATCTTAAATTATGAAATGGATTACTAACAGTAAGCCTCTATCAATGATTGGCATCAGCTGGTTGCTGAAGCCATGATTTGCTTTGTTCATCTGTGCATCTAACAATTGTATTTTTTTTTGAGCAAGTATCTAGCAAATAACAATTGTATTAAATTCTCCATTTCCATTGAAGACAAAGATTCATTATTCATTGATTTTGGACTATGATGGAATAAGGTAGAGACGGTAACAATAGGTTGACAAAGAGCATATTACATTATATATCAGGGTCCCAACTATTGGCTCATCTTACTTATACAGACAGCGAGCTTTTATCAATGTATCTACAAATGTATACTCTTTTGAGGAAGTGTCTACTGTTGTTGTAACTAACAATTGTATTACAAGGAATGCAAATGCAACTGGGTTTCATAGTCTGTTATATCTGTTAATCTTAGTCTTGCTTATCGTGTCGTATTCTTTTAATCACCTTTGACTCACTTCTCTTTTTGTGGCAGTTTGATGACATCGGATCTCACGGAACCAAAGCTATTGTCTACAATTTATGGTTAACTGATGATGGAGTGTTGGAGTTTGATTTTGAAAGTGATCCCCAGGTTTATAATTCTTGCTTTATATCCTTCCAAGTCCGAACAAAAGTGAGATTCTATTTTTCCTGCCTGTTATGATTGTTTCATTTATGGTCATAGGATATTCGACTGCGACCTCCTGATAAGTCTAAAGTAAATTCAAGAATGTTGATAAGTGAAGATCATATTGGCAACCAGTATCGTTATTCACTTCGGGTAATTGTTTATTTCACAGTCCTCAAGAGTATGAAAGGCTGTAAGATATAATAGATCGTTGTTTTCTTGCAGGTATACATGTCAATCCTATATTTGCATATTCCGCCAAATTTCAGTATAACATTATGTGGGAAAGCTGTGGAACATCACCGTATAGCACATGATCTTAAGTATCCAGAGTTCATAATGTATAGGCCCCAAACTGGGGGAACTAATGAGGTTATTTTATGTGCTTCTTTTCACTTTTTTTTTATCTTGCATTGTGAACTTCAAAGGCTAGTTGCTGTTCTTGTATGACATGAATCTACTTCTAATATGTGCCTGTTTATTCAACTTATCTAAGAACAAAGACCTTGGCTACTATTATGTTTAGAGACCTTATAATGCAATCATTCTACACAATGAAATGCCTCTTTAAATAACAACGAAATGGGATTTTGGTTTTTATTTCATTCACTAATAAGTTATTGTTCAGCTTAACTTTGAAGAATTTAACAATAGGTTTGAACAAACCTTTGCCTTTCTTATTGAGTGAAGCTGCTGAATGTAAAATGCCTTCAGTATGCAACTTTAATCCAATATACGGTGTAATTCCAGAGAATATCATAGCGCATGTGTTTTTCCGCTGTATTTTCTTGCATTTATGGTTTGTATTGTCTTCATAATAGCATGGTTTCTGCTTTTCATCTCAGTGCTTGTGGGATCATTCTCTGAAGGTTTCCATATAAGAGGGCTGAGATGTTTACTTATGATTTTTTTTTTATTGGCACAAGGCTGTATATTGTTGAGATGTGATTGGTGAAAGAGATTTGTTTGTTGAAAGGACTCTGTTGGAGATTTAAGCTGTGGGTCCACCATGATTTCTCTATACCAGGCCACAGTTTTCTGACTAGATTCTGTTATGTTTGAAATTCAGAAACCAAAGCCCAGCTATCTGTTGGACTATAGCTTTTTAAGAAGTTAAACTTGTGGCAGGCTTCAACTGCATCTTCACTAGTGCTTTGTGCTGGTAGAAGTTGTACAATTGGATCCTATTTTATGCTTTTACTGGGCTTTGGCTTGCACCCTTTAGCTGTGGTTAATACTTAATAGGCGTGAGAGAGCAGGGGTGTGCCCTCTCAGATGGGGCAGTTGCGGATTGTTTTTAATACACTTTGTGGATCTTGGTTGAACCATAGATAAACATGCTGGTAGCTGTGTTTTGGTTCTTTTGTTTGAAAGAAAACCACCACAGCCGCGAGGTTTTTCATATCAAAAGCTGTGATTGTGTCCACAAGAGTCCTGATACTGGGTCTGTTATGTAAAGGATTATTTGTATAAACCTTCAATCTTATCTGTGTTAAGCGCTGACCATGGGTGCGTGTTGGAATGTCAGGCATGACTATTCGGGACAAAATTCATGTTCTTGGCCTAAAATAAAGTGACAAAGTATCATAGCGAATTAGCGACATTCGACACCCAGCTAAAGTGAAGTATCGTAATAACATGGAAATCTTATTATGATTCACAGAAATTTTCCGAATGTTTCATGTTTGTTTTCTCGAAAGATTTCTGACGTTGCGGTTTTGCTTACTTGTTAATATGATGTCCTGTCAATGTTAACCTCCTTGAGTTTTGTTGTTGATATCTGTGGTTGTGACTCACTGATGAATAAATACTCAAGACGTAATTGCTTTGAATTAGCAGATTTGTATACTCTGTATCATGCATATATATTAGGTTATCATCTATAGCTTTATGTCTTTCTGGCACAACTTCTAAGTATTTTCGGCTCGACTTCTGCAGGAAGTTCTAACAATCATAGGATTCTTGAAGGAAGCTCCTCATGTGTATTTACATGGCTTCAATGTGTACCACAAGAATCGGCTTATTCTAGTAAAATCCTCACTCTGTATCTAGCATAATTTCCATTTTGTGTAGGCGTCAGTGAGCGTCACTTTCAGGATGTCTTTATGTAGATGGTGTCACCATAGTCACCAAACTTTTTGTATGTGAGCAGCACCTCTTACTCTCTTAGTGTCTTTTAATTAATACTACTCTTATAAAAAACAATGCTAAAATCTTCCTGTCGAGTGTCGAGTAATATGCATGGACTTCATGGGATCTTGACAACTATGGTTTTAGGTTACCCTCAATTCATTCTTGTTATAATGTTATGTGAGTCTTACCGTTGAGACTTTTTGTTATGGAACGTTAAGAAAATTTGGATTTTTAGTAATCTGACAGGCAAGACTGTTATAGAGTATACTTTCACATTATCTTACTATTGACAACTTGCATGAGCTTTCTTCTACACAACGGCATTACCCCAACGCCTCAAGGGCTGCCATAAATGGTGGAATAGGGGAGTCGGATGTACACAACTTTACCCCTGCGAATTGCATCAAACGAAGGCCTGCTTTACAATAAAAAAAACAAAGCATGAGCTCCTTTCTATATGCTATGATGACTTGCATAATAAGAGCCAAATATGGATCTTGCCGACAGCAATTCTGGGCGAGTGGGATGTGACTCTACTGCATATACTAGAAAGGCTGTACTGATTTTGAGAAACAAAAATATGATTTATCTTAGTTCTGTTATGCATAATGCAACCATGTTTTAATTACTGTTGCAATTTATAATTTTTTCCCTTCTGTATTTTTTCTCCTTTTTCTGCAGCCATTTTGGCATGTTGTCAGCTACTCTGACAGTAGAGGAAGGGGGGTTGTAGGTAAGCTTGGATCATCTACTTGTTACTTTACTGAAAGTGAGTTTTTTATTTTGTAAATTATGATTGAACATTGAAATGTTTTCTAGGAATCTTGGAAGCAAATTTTGTTGAGCCTACACATAATAAGCAAGATTTTGAGAGGACTTCTCTTTTCCAAAAGCTCGAAACTCGGTTGAAGGAAA
>JAYMSF010000199.1:0-18968 GCA_036897335.1 Silene vulgaris | reverse complement strand
TTTAACCCAACTACTACCCCACCAACCCAACATTACTTTTCATATTTGCCCTTACTTTTACCCTCTTTTCTTAAAAATCGTTTTTTTACCATGTCACCATTTGAATGGTATGGAGGGAGTATAGAGGTAGTCAGGTAGTCCGGACAAACGGGACACGAAGCGTTTCTAGAGATGGGGAAATGTGGCATACGCGGGACAAGTAAGCCGCCCGATTTGATATCTTGATCAACCAATGAAAGGAAATTAGGAAAGGGAATAGGAAGAGTCAAAGGCAAAGACCAAGACCAAGAAGCAAGCAGTACAAATTCAGATCAAATTAAAGAATTTTAAACCAAAAAACCATCATCACATTTCACAATTCACAAATACTCCGTACCATCTGTGAATCCTTCAACAATGGCGAAAGAAGAGGAAGCAGTGCTAGGAATCCCATATAATCCCCAACCTAACATGGCTTACCATCAACATCATCAACAACAACCTCCTCCGCAACAGCAGTACTACTACGTTGCACCTAACCCTTATCAAAACGGCGCCGTACCACCTAACGCCATTTTCGACGATCCTAAGGGTGTGCCTATTACTCAGACCATTTACCGAGACACACCTGCTCCTTTCTCTTGCGTTTTCTGTGGTCACTCTTCTCTCTCCCAACTCAAGTTTGTCTCCCTTCTTTGACTCTTTCTTCCCACTTTAATCTGAATTGTAGCTCAGTGGCTGGGCGGTGGGCTGAAAACTTGTTGACTTGCTAATTTTAAATCCCGACTCCGCCACTGCGCTCCGCTTGTTTGCAAATGAGTAATTGCAATGTGCAACTTTTGTTCTGTTTATTTCTGATGATCTGATTCTATAAGATTAGCCTCTGTCCAAATTGATTTTTGTTTCTTTGGATTGGTGGGACAAAATCACTGGTTGGTTGGAATTAGAGATGAATGCTTTTGAACTAACTTGGAATTGGAAGTAATTGACCAATTTCTCAAACCCTGAAATCGGCTCAATTCTGGAATTCAATTCCAATCCCAATCCCAAGTTCAGACAAGGAATCATGTCATTGATATGGCCATTTGAGGGACTTATCGTATTTTAATGACAGTTCATATTGCCATCCTTGCATTTTTAATCTTGAGTGTCTTCCAAACTCGTGTTGTAGGAGCATTATCACCATTGTTAGTGCCTGTTCGGAACTTTCATTATTCCATAGTCTGTGATAGAGCCAAAGTTCAATAAACTGGCTACCGCTTTTTGTATAAAAAAAACTGTCAAATTACAGGTCAGTCGGAAACTCGCTCTATGGGTTAATACCATAGGGCCAAGGATGCATATATGCACTCCTCTTACCCCCCAACCTCTGTGAAAACTTCTGGCGTAATGGTTTTAATGCTGTTGTTTGTTTGATGTCTTCATTTTGAATCTGTTGTTTCTCTAGTTGTGTAATGTTACACCCATAAACGTTTGTCGTAGTATTCTTTACATGCTTTCTCTAATCTCTACCAACCAACAGTTGAAAATGACATGAACTGCTCGGATAGGTTAGGATTAGGGTGTATGGCTTGTCCCCTGATGTCGCAGAATGCAGATCTGGGATGCATAGTAACTGTATGACTTTTTTTCCTTACACAAACCAGGTCAAAGCCTAGTCTGGCAGCAGTTGTTGGTTGTATGATGCCGATGATGCTAGGATTTTGCTTTCTGTGCCCCTCAATGGATTGCCTCTGGCATAAGTATCATTACTGTCCTAGCTGTGGAGAAAAGGTATTTACTTCAATCCATATTACTACCTACGTAGTAGTATTTTTGGTTTGTTCTACCTGTGTCATCTTTATCACTTGGACCCAATTGAATTTTAGCATCAGCAAAATATTGTTCGGTGCAGAATATTAATTCTAATTTATTTCCAAGAATTAAGTAAGACAACAATTTTTAAAACTATAAGACATGTCGGAATGCACCTTTTACCCTCATACGGAGTATTACTAATCAAAAGTCTGAAATTGAGTCTCAAAAATCCAAGATTAGACTTATGAAAATATTGGATAAAAATTTCAGACCTGGATTAAGTGTGCCATAATGCGGCGTGCTATTCAGAGTTTCAGTTTTGACATGAGGTTTTGTACAGGTGGGCGAGTTTGAAAAATCAGATATGTGTGCGGTGATGGATCCACCAAATTGGGAGCAAAAGAGTTTTGCATTAACCGGCTGAAGCTAAGGCAGTACTTGGCCCTGTGTGTGCTGTGTAACCTTCTTTTATTTCTGCATTCTTATGTCTTTTATACAGTGATTGGATTGTATGATTTGTATCATATGAGTGTACATGGAGTTTTGAATTGGATGTGAGATTGTGAATGTTTTAATTTGGCGGGTTCTAAATGTATTTCCAAATGCAATGATTACGTTAGTGCATTGCATCAAGTAATGGCTCTTATAACTATAATTAACTATTGTTAACATTCAATAAAAAACTACAGTACGATCCACACAACAAAACTAGTGCTATTACATGAAGATAGCAATATAGCATCTCCGAAAATAACAAATATGTTGATAGAGTATGGAGTGCTCTAGATCGGACAAGAGATTCTTCAATCAGAACATCTACAAAGCTAGCAGCTCCTATAGACCATTTAACCAATTCAACTATTAGATGACAAGAAGAAGATGTACTTTACATCACACAAAGCATAAAAATGATAGGTGAAATGCAAGTCAATAGGACGGTCTCTGGTAGTGAAAACTTTCAGATGGACAAAATGTTCAGATTTTTTTTTTTTTTTTTTTTACAGTTGTAAAAACACACCATTCTACTACCGATTTCTAGCTTTGCTAGCTAAGTTATGAGAAGTATAATTAAGGGTACAAGCCGCGTAAATTGTTATTGAGCAGATACACAAATAAACCTTCACTCACAACCAATCCAAATCTCGACTCGCGGCTGATTACACAAACATCCTGACAGTCACACTACATGACTATGCCTGACTGACTGACATGGCTCTGATCATACAAACATATCCTAACAATCATCCTAACGAATAAAAACAATAATAATCTACTAAATAAATCAAGGATTCTTCACTTTAATTCTCAATTTCCTTCCAATATGCGCGGCCTTAGGATGAACTGGTCTTTTACTAGAATCGCTTTGCTCGACTTGAACCCAATTCATAACCTTAAGAATAAGACTTTGTGGCACTTTCCGTACATCAACATCTGCTTTGTCTTTCGACTTTTTCATCCCCGTCTCAAGCGCCTTTTCTATAAATTCCATGAACCAATTCCCGGCTTCTGTCTCTATCTCCCTAGACAATTTCACCATATTGCTCAAACAACCTGACCCGACACCAGGCTGTTTGTTTTCATCATTCTCAGTGCTACCGTTATTATTACATTCGTTGGGATGAACTTTTCCCGATGCCTTGGATTGCGATCTTAACACCCTTCCATTACTTGTAGAAAACGATGCAATTGACTTGTACAGGGCTAATCTTCTCTTGGATGTATTGTTGGGTTCTGTGTCTTGGAACCGGTCCATTGAATTTGGTCCTATCTCATGTAGGATTGAACTGTCTTCTTTGGTCTCGGGTTTGATTTCGTTTGCTGATGTGGCCGCTTGGATTGAGACCATGTCGGTCATTGCCTGATGAATTTGGTTGTGAAACTCTAGGAACTGATCAAAACAGGTTGCAGGAGCATCTGGCTTTGCTGACTTGCTCAAGTTCGCAAACATCCTACAGAACAAACGCATTAATTAGTACAAATAATTATGATTTAAGCTGCAATGAAAATACAGAAACAAAGAAAACGAAGAACGAGTCTTACTTAAGACAGCGTACGACATTGTCTGTGGCGGTAGACTGTCGTAATGCTTGAAGGGCAATTTTCTGAGCTGTTTCTCTCTGTTGGACAGCTTCCTAATAACACGAAAACAGTAAGGAAGCATCATTAGAATGATCAAATCTCGCTTAAGATAACAACAGTAATCGAAATAACAGATGGCAAAGTCAGCTTTACCCTGGTTAAAAGACCAAGCTTTCCTGGTAAATTCACTGATAGATGTGTGCTAGTCGAATTGAAGGTCGGATTACTAGACTTCGATTGTGGTTGTGGAGTCGCCTTTGAACTCGCAGAATTCTGCACATTGTCTGATACATTGACCCATCCTTCTGCTCGCTTTAGGCTTGGTGGCGGTGTAGAACTCTTCTTCACCTGCATAGTCGAAAATGATTCTCAGATGTTCGATTCAAAACCATATAACCACATAATATTCGGATTTCAGGTAGCTTAGCTCGTAAATTCACTGACAGGTGATTTCGATACAGACAATAACCACATAACACATGAACTACATTATGAAACAATCGCAAATGATTTGGAGACGACTAACATGAACTACATTATGAAACAATTGTCGAAAATTAAATTAAATTAAACAAAACTTGTAAGGGAAAATGTACCTACAGATGAATTCAAAGGAGTGACAGCAATCCTAGGCCCTCTTTCACAAACACTCTTACTCCTAGCAAACTTCAAAATCGTAGGCGTAACGCAACTTTTCCGAAGCCAACCAGGACTTTCACCTTTCAACTCCATCTTAGAACCCAACATTCCACCACCAACAGAAGCCCTAACAGCAGAATTCCCACAATCCTTATTCATCTTAATTCTCATCATAGGCGACATCGGAGGCGGATTAAACTTAACTAAACTACCCTTCTCTTTCATTGGAGTACACTGATCAAAATCCAAAGGAACCGGCTTTAATTTCATACAAGGCGAACCAATCCCGTCGAGATTATTCAATTCCCAAGACCCTCTCCTAGGAGTTGCAGCATTACCATTACCATTATTCACCATTACCTTTTGCTCACTATTTTCACCCTTTTTTCTTAACCCCATCAAGGGTTCCGGAGTACCCATCAACGGATGCCTCCCGGGAATCGGCCTAGCGCCTTTAGCAACCGGAACAGGCGAACCGGGTTCTAATTTTTCAACATAAATAAACTGACCAAGCTGCATTTTATTACTTAAAACAAGATCATCCTGTTCATAAGGCAAACTAACATAAATCGAATGCGAAGAATCCGAAACCTTAATATAAAACCCTTGTTTAGGCCATAAGCTTTTCTCATCGAGCTCGGCCGGAACAATGTCAGTCACTTGAAGCAGTGTTCTCCTATGTTCACCAGTTGGTTTCACCCCTGTACTCATCCCATCTAATAACTTAACTAAAACCCCGGGTGCTAAAGTCGCCATCTTTTCGCTATTTTTCGACTAATCCCACCTTAATCACCCCAACCTTAACCAAATTCAATCAAAATTTCACCAAAATTTACAACTTTTAAGGATTAAATTGGGTAATTGGGTAATTAAACCCGAAACAAAAACAAATTAAAAATTAAAACTTTAAGTGTTTGATGAGGAATTGTTGGGAGGAGATTAAAAGTGGTTGGGGTCTGTTAATGGCGGATGAGAAATAAAGAAAGGGTGATTTTGTTGGGGAGTAGAGAGGTAGCTGAGGTTAGTAGTAACGGTAAAATGTTGAAGGAAAAGCGAGCGTGAGGTATTTTTTAAAAAATAGTAACGTTGGGCAACGGTCACATGTTTGGCGGTGAAATCTGATTAATTGGGGTCATGATCTTTATTTATTTTTTTCCTTTTCCTTTTCTTTTTTCTTTTCCATATTTTGTTTTTTATAAAAATCATTTTTGTTAAGAAATCACTTTTTTCCCTTTTGAAGCACTATAAAGAATCACAGTGGTATGAGTTTCTAGCTTTGCAAAAATAAATCTCTATTAAAACCGTCATTTGTGTAAAACAAATAAAAAAAGTCTAACACTATTCAATGCTCATAAGTCGTAATTAACCGAGTATATAAGTCGTTGACATGCCTTTCAATCTTATAAATTACAAACGTCTTAATTTAGAATTTGTCATTGTTTTATAAAAGAAGGTTTTGTTTCAACTCGAATGTTGTCCCCTCTTGATCCTCTTTTTTTAAAGGCAAATTAACCTTTATCCCAACGTGGGTTTAGTCATGGTCATTTGTTCACCGATTCCATATTTGAGTGTCTCATTCATTTGTTACGCTTTCTATATTAAAAATGTTTTTAAAGGATACTTTAATCATTCACATAACTCATTGGTACTAAGA
Organism: Silene vulgaris; assembly: GCA_036897335.1. Taxonomy (NCBI): domain Eukaryota; kingdom Viridiplantae; phylum Streptophyta; class Magnoliopsida; order Caryophyllales; family Caryophyllaceae; genus Silene; species Silene vulgaris. The sequence goes on along the minus strand of JAYMSF010000199.1, from coordinate 12,820 downwards.
AACTAGATTTGAAACGATTCCATATTTGAGTGTCTCATTCATTTGTTAATCTTTCTATATTAAAAATGTTTTTAAAGGATACTTTAATCATTCACATAACTCATTGTCAACTTATCGTTCAATGACAATCTCACAAATGATCTCCCCTCCCCTTATCTTTGTGCCAAAACCAAACGTAAACAAATGATCGCGACAGAGAGAATAGTAAACTTCGTACCAGATTGTCTAACACAAGTCGAATAGTTAATTGTTTATCGATTCCATTGCTCGTAAAACTTAAAATTTCAATTTGAAAATATAATTGCATAGCAGTATAGCCCTACAAAGTGATTCTTGTAGCATTAATATTGCCAGCTCCAGTCAGGTAAAAGGACATGGCTAACATCCCGTGAAAGAATTTGATGCTCACCACTGACATGAATGTAGTAGAATGATCATGTATTCCCTCTAAAATGTTCTTGAAAGGAAACATGTATGAAAGAAATTACAACCAAAATAGAACAAATTTCTACTTGAGTGCTATATTACCTTTCGATAATTAACTGTTAGTAGGTGGTTTTGGAAACATCAACTAAGTTCAAACCTCGAAATATAAAATACGGATTAACTAGCAATTTCTTCTTACAGTTTGAAGAACTTATCCAACTATGAAAGTATTGGATCATAAATCCAGCATTTCCCGCTTTGGCGCAGTTGAAGGCCTCGTTATAGTGGGGTAGCAAAACCTGTTGATACATGGAGTCAGACAGTAATAAGACCGAATAAACTTAGATACAGATTAGAAAGCCACAAAAGAAATCGGGAAAGTGTTCAAATTTCAAGAAAAGTACTTTCATGCAGTGTATACGTCAGTCACCTCCATTTGAAAATGTTACTCGGTTAAAAAAAGGGCTGTGGCAGTGGTACTAAGAAACTAGATTTGAAACGCCTTAGCATCAAAACTCTAATTTCGTCTCTTTTTACGCTGAAAGACCTTGATTTTTTTATTTGGCAAGTAATAACAAGCAACAGGGGAGAGGGACATGTTACGCATGACTAACAGTGAGGATGCATCTCGTCTAACTCTGAATCACTTGAGCTGCCGGCCTCCCTAATTCTACATCAATACTTCACTAGCCTACCAAACAGGCCACAAAGGAACAATTGAGCTAGGCATGGAAAAGGTAGAGTTAAAATAAATTATGAGGGTCGCGCGCAATGCTATATACTCCTATGATTCTATGAATAAGAGTTTGTATGGAGCTGAAAGAAGCGTACTTGGAAATAGTTGGAAAGCAATATTTCGTATAATTAAGAATCATCCAGTATGGTTCCTGTCAAATAGCAAGAGATTGTATCACATATGCGAGCTAGGTCAAACCGAAAAGATTCTTTAAACTGAGAAGCGATATAGTATTTCATTAAGCAATTTTTATTCAACGAGTGGGAAGAACGGCTAAAATAGAGCATTTGAAGTGAGAAGCATTTCGTGTTTTAACAACCACCAAAACCACAGCTTCTTGCTTTGAAAAACCGACTGATTTAACTTCTTATTAGTACCCGGCTTATAGCATAAAATTTAGGGGACCAGATACTGCGGGAGAGAATTTCTAGGTCCGGAACAGACTGAAGTGAAGAAGCAAATAAGCTTGGAAAAATCCTCATAGGTTCCAATCAATACTAATTCGGAGTACTTCTAGCCAAAAGACACGATACACTGCATGCTTCGAATTGTTTACTTTGGTGACTAACAACCGATATACAAAGCATGAAAGCAGCTTAAACGGCATACCTAAAGGGAATACACAAGGAAAGAAATCCTACAACATATCAACCCAAGCTTGATGCACGAATCATTTCTCACGTACCTAAATGTTTATAATTTGAAATAAGAGAGTAAAGACACATCTTTAATTATTTATACGGTATAGCCCTAATAAATAATACTCAGTAACTAATAATCCACATTGCTACAGTATCCAGCATGTTGACAGAGATGAAATTATAGTCCAACACATCCTACACAAAGACAGCAATAAGTCTTGATGTTGCAGCCAAATTCCAACATCAGAAATAAACTGAATCTCAGAGGTCTGTATATACGCGGAGCTTATGGAATACATGTTGAATTAACGAGGTTCTAGTTAAACAGTAGGAGTTGCGACGCCTTGTTAGGAGATAACACCGAACACATTTAGAGAGAAAAATGGGGGGCAAAAAAACAAATACCTAAACAATCACTTATCATTCTCATTTCTAGCTTCAATTTCTGCTGAGCTCAGAGCAGGAAGAGCAACATAGTCATTCTCATTATATAATCATATTTACAGATTACAGCTAACTAAACAATCATATCAGTAAAGTACTCGTAACGACAAAAATAAAGCTTTCAAACATAATTTCTTCGGACCGGAGTGGGTAGGGTGACGCAAAAGCTGAAACAAACATATACCTTCAGACAGGGAACCCCAGCTCTGGGCGTGAACTGATAGCAAGGAAGTGAACAAAGCAGACGCAGTAGCACTATGTAAAGGCATCAGAGATTGCGCACCAGCCAACTCCACTGGAAGCCTACATTCCCATCATTATTCAGTCAGCAAATAAAACATGCTTAATACTCGTACTAATCTCTCATATGTACATAAATCAATCACTGCAAAACATGGCTCTAACATAGGCAACATAGCAGAAAACATTGTATAGATTATGATTGGTACTATTAATTTACTCCACTAATAATAATTTCAATTGGCAAAACTAACATTCAATAACTCTTATTTTTGTAAAACATCAACATTACCCCATGCCTTAAGGGCTCCTGGAAACAGTGAGCTAGGGAAGGGAATGTACGCAGCTTTACCCCATTGTCAACCCATATTGAGAGGTTGTTTTCGATTGACTATGTCGGAAACCTACATTCCCATTTATCATTCAATCAGAAAAATTTGTAAAGATTAAAAGAAATTGACATAGGTGCTAGACTAGCTACCATTAATTCCTCCACTAACAATAATTTTGATTAGCAAAACTAATACTTCATTCAATAACTCTTATTTAGTACAACACCACTACCCCGTGCCTTAAGGGCTCCAACAAATAGCGAGCTAGGGGGTGGAATATACGCAGCTTTACCCCACTATCAACCAACACTTAGAGGCTGTTTTCAATCAGTTGGTCTCTCACGGTCATACCCGTCTTAAGTGTAAAACGAGTCAAATACCACCCTATATCGGCTGTTTTCATCCCTCTATTTGACCCGTTTTATTGTTTAAGACGGTTATGTAAACAAGAATTCGGGGTTTCAATTGAAATTTTGTCGAAAATATCATCAAATGCTTGCTACTTCACAATAAAAAGAAGCGCAAACATTGTTAATACCAACATAACTGCAATCATCACGTCATCCTAACCTAATTAACATATCCCTAATCCAACATTTACCCAATAATTACTCAATCAATCTAATCAAGATCCAACATTTTCAAATCAATCAACAAACCCATCTTTTAACCGCATTAAAAACAATCAAATTATACCATTACAATCAAATTGGGCAATCTTAAAAAGCAATAGCAATAATTAAACCATAAAGATTGAAAATTTATTGAATAATTTACCTAGATGAAGAGAATAATCTCTGAGGAGAGATATTAGGGGTTGAATTAGGGTTACTAGAGGTAGTAAAACCAGGTAACTTTGAAGATTTACTCCCTATTGATGGAGATTTGGGGCCAAATAATTTGGATGCGACGGCATTTTTGGTACTGCAGGATTGTAGGGCTACTCGTGCTCTGCAACATACATTCGCCATTGTTGTAATTCGTGTTACCTAAAGGTGGTTTCGCTGTTTTGGGTTCTTTGAGTTTAAGCCGCGGTTTGGGGGTTTGGAAAATCGAATCGGACGAGCGTAGGGTTGTCTACTTGCTCAATGCTCATGGACTCATGGGTTTTGGCCTTTGGGTAGACCCGTCATACGTGTCGTCGGGACTCGAAACAACATATGAGTCATGTCTAGTAGAGTAAGTAGTAGGTTGGGTTAGAATCAGAATAAAAATAGAGCTAATTTGTTGTTTTTTAAGATTTTGAGCGGCGATTAAAACTGGTGTTTGAAATATAGTTAGAGGTGGTCAATGTGGCATAACGACTCAGTTCGACCAGCTTGTCACATACTCACATGGGCTAGTTAATGGCTGACGACCTAGCCCGCCGTTGGACATGGGTCAGGTTAGTGCCATTCCCCCTTGACCCGAACCAGGTAAATCTCGTTGACCAAGTCCAAAGAAAAGTTAGGTCGTCTTGCCTGGAGTGTGTCAGCCATACTAACTGGATCATGCTTGGGCAAACTTTTTCCAATACAACCCAACACCTAAGTCCTACTTAGTGTCGTGCTCGAGTCCAACCCGCCCCGATGGCCACCTCTAGATATGTACTTATGTGCAACTACTGCACGAGTTCAGTCTCAAAATGTACCATATTTCCTTCCAGTTAGATTTGTACGTTTTGATACGCGAGCAAGATTTTAGTTGTTCATAGACGCATTGTTTATTTTGGGGAAAAATATGATCATAAATCATTTGTATAAAACGCTTTTTGTATTACTCGGTACTTTTTAAAACATTTCAAACTATTTTTACTGTTTGTTGATCCGTTCTACACTATATTAATGTAAAACCGTCTCATAGAGGATCAATTGAAATACTCCCTCCCATTTATTATAAGTGTCCCATTTTATTAAAATACTCCATCTCATTCATTATAAGTGTCCCATTTTATTAAAATACTCCACCCATATATTCAAACAATAAGACACTTATAATGAATGAGAGGGAGTAAGATATACTACTAGATTTGATCCATTTCAAAACAAGTTATATACATTCACTAAAATGAATTTACCGGACTAATGTTGCTCGTTATAGTCCTTATAGGAGGTCATGGCCTTATGGGCCTAAGGGCACATTGTTGCTTCTTCGTAATCTTAGCAATCTCAACCTCAACTTCAACTTTGCTTGCCAATATTTCTCCACATTGGAACAAGTCTCTTAAATTGCTTTTCAAAGATTTTTATGATCACAATTCACAAGATATGTCTTATTGATCCAAAATAATTTCACCAACTAAACTAACTAGCACTACGCGTTTGCCATTGTGACACGCAAATATGTTGGCGGGTGTAACAAATACGCGATATTACCCGCCAACCAAAATGCATGTCTCATATAGCTCCTTTTTTGTGTATATCATTCGATTAGTTCCAAATTCGAGCTGAGTAAGAACACCAGGGAGATAAAGTTCTCCCTCATGAATTTTAACACTACTGAATTCCCAACACTCGAACCCGAGATTTTTGGTTAAGTTAGAACAACTTTTTACCAGTTGATTCAAGTGCTCATGGTATTATCATATAGCTCCTTGAGCTGATCATATCCAACTCGGTACTAGTCCAAGCTGGATTTGAAATACGAAACATAATATGTATTTTTTTCTCATTTATCATTGAATATCAGAAAGTAGCTTCATGCTGATACAAAAGAAAACAACCTATATATTGATATACAAAGTTATGAAAAAACTTCAGAATTAGTTCACTGGTTATTCAGACATTGCTTGATTAATCAAGCAAATTAGATTACAGAGAAACGTAAACGGAAAATTGAACTTTAGAACTGTATTATCAAAACCCCAAGAACATTATGCTTGACTGTGTAATGTTACTTAAACTGAGGTTGATGGTGTGATTGCAAAATCAAGGTTCCACAGCTCAAAGGTTCCCTTAACAAAGTCATAATGTGCTCCTTTCAATGCCACTGTTTTCTTCATCGCGGCTTCCCTTACAAATGGGTATGTTAACAGGTTTCCCAGTGACACATTCACAGCTTCCTGTAACACAATATTTACGTGTAACAATTGATCAATAAAATGATTACGAGATGTACAAACTATTTTAGTGACCCTTTTAACGTCTGGCCGTTTTAATTAGTGATTTTTTTACATATTGTTTGTGTTCTTTGAATTGTAAGCGGGTCTAAACTCCGGTAAAAGAAATTGATCATGTAAGCGACCCTACAAGTCGTCTAATTAGTTGCATCAAGGATTCAAATTGCGGTTATTGACACTGTGACGATTGTATATAAAAGAGTAATGTCATATCAAATGGCCTAGATGTCGTCTCATATAAGTTTTTGTAATCACCGGCCTAACACCTTATTAGTCGAGTTAGCGAAATTAAGGTGATATGATGAAACCCATGATGTATAGATTATTGGATTTTACTTTAAACAAAAAGGATTGCTTCCATAGATATATTACTTGGAAGAATACAAATCACATAAATATGAGGGAATGATAGAAGTTAAACTAACCTTCTCGCAATGGTGGCATTGTTCAGCGAACTCGGCTTCGGTTAACGCGGCTTTAATCTTGGATCTCGCAGGTTGGCATATCTTCACCCAGTCTTCAATGAAATCACTGTGCATCATTATATAGCAGACAGGGGAACACATTTGTTAGTTCTTCTACAAAATTGATAATCCCTTTGTTATCTAAACTTATCTTGTCAAAAACATCAAATTAATATATTACGGAATACAGGAGATGTCAACTAGCTTAGTTGGTAAAGCCACTGGACATGAGGTACTCATGACCGATTGGAAACCCGTCAGCATCTAAATCGCCCTTATGTCTCCCTTTACGCCAAAAAAATTAATGATATTTAAAATTAAGGAGTTCATAAAGCAAAGATAATGGAAGAATATTATATGGAATTTTATATATATTCATGGAATTTTTAAGAAAGAAAAGCTTTGAATATGTACTAAAAACTTTTTTAAACAAGTAGGTGAATAAAAGTTTCTTTTGACTATTTCATATGGAAGAATGAAGATGTTAGCTAAAGGACAATGAAGTACACCATAGAAGTATTAATGTAAAGTACAATTGTAATTGTCCTAAACTCCATATTAGCAATAACTAGGAATAATATTCATATCACCTTAATTAGCTCTTCATAAAGTTCCTAATCCACATTAGATATAGCACGAACATAACTTTAACAAAAGTTCAAAGTAAGGTCCATAAAGTTTATAGGAAAAAAAATTTGTTCATCCTGGTCAATTCTTTACGTTTGTTTTTTGCACAGGAACCAATAAACAACTTGCAATGAGGAGAATGAAAAAGTAACTTACATGTATTTAAAACGAAAATAAAGAAATAGTTGAGAAGACGAAGTAAGCAAAATGTAAAGAATTGATCGGGATAAACGAAAAAACGATTTCAATTAGAAAGTATAAACTTACGTTGAAGTGGAGCCATCATCAGGAATGGACATAAGACCCTTTATTCCTCCACAGCAGCTGTGTCCAATAACAACTATATGCTCCACCTACACCACCATTTCACCAATTTAGATAACTTATTAGATCAATTATTGATACATGCTCAAAGATTCTCAGGCCTAACGAGCAATTATCAAATATTCTTTGCGTTAGCTACTTTGCATGTTCCACTTTCTCTAATGCACATCGAAAAAGTCTCAGCCTAGTACGTAAGATAGAGGTATCGTGGACAATTAATCTCACGTTTGAAATCTCCAGTCCTTTATTATACTGTCCTTACGGCTCATTTAACACCAAAAGAGACTTCATCTTATGCATAAGAATTGGCATTTTCACTTACGGCACATGGTTTTATAACGAAATTATCTTCTTAGATTTAAGTTTTGGATGATTTTAGTATTGAATGTGCTACCGTCTACCGTCTGAAACCTCAAAATTAATATTCTTCATTTATTTCATTTTCATACCTTTATTCATAATGTTTGTGAGAAATGTATAACAAATGCACAGACTCAAAATAAATGGAGACACTAGTAGTTTCGATTTGCAAATCCTTCATGTTCTTTATAAGTAATCCCATTTAATTTAACACTCTTTATATATGACTTGTAAAACCCGACACACACCCGATACATTGTCATCCCTGCTTGTGAATATAAACATAGATATGTGATACGGAGTACTTTATTTTAAGCTAAAAACTAAAATAAAAGTTATAAAGTAGGTCAATGAAGATTGTCCAATGTCCACTATATGTGGACTTCAAGTCTTCAATACATACATTATTATGAATGAAGTAGATAAATGACATTGTCATGTTTCCACTAAAACTCTTGTCAAATGAGAACCAAGCAAAAGTATTGGTTGCCAAAATGAGGTAAATAAGGTTTGGGTATTGGACCACAACAAGTCTTCCTTGTGACGGATATATCCGTCACAAGCTTTCGACGGGTCAAATACTATCCACATGGTTGTATAAGATAAAACAGAATGCTATTCCTTAGGCACTTTACTTTTGAATTGTCTTATCTTACCATGTGGGTAATATGCGAAGGATATACCCGTCACAAAATAGAATTTGTAATTGGACTAATGGATTTTAAAGTAAGAAAAAGATAGTGACATTTCATCCTTTTACCTTGAGATGCAGAACGGCATATTCAATTGCTGCTCCTGTTCCAGAGAATTTTGTCTGCAATTACATTGGTTATGATCACACAGTTAACAATTTGCAATCATATTGGAAACCACAATGATCTACTATCAAGGGTACGTTATGTACTTTATTTTGAAGATCGATAAATATCCCAAAAATCGACAACTAGCGTGTTTAGATAATGTGATTTTCAATCGCACAAGGAAAGTCAGCGAATTTTGAGTATCGCAGTTAAGGTCGACTATTTTTAAGACAACCACAAATTCATATGAATTCTACTAACATGTTATTCACCCATGTATAAGACAATGTTAACCAAATTTGAGCGCCATTAGTTAAAGACGACCAATTGCTACAAACACAAGTTTTAGTGCGATATGTCTTACAATGTGACCAAATTGGTTGGTATATCAATAATTGAGAAATATTTATAATACCCTTTTCGTTTCAATTAATTAGCCATATGCCAACGATTTAAAAAGTACGGAAAAACTTCACAACAATAACATTATCTCAATGACTCTCGTAAATTGCGGGATAAGGGGGGTTCAAATGTAAAGTGTTCCTAAGAAGATGGAGGTAATACCAGATCAAAGGGAGGGACCATATTGGCAATGTTACGGACCATAAACGCATCACCCGGCTGGAAATCCAATATGTGTGACGGGCATACTCTTGAGTCTGAGCAGGCAAATACCAAAAACTGCATGTGCAATTAAACATTTTCTAATTAATTTACCATACAATTTGTCAGTTTTCAGTTAACTACCTGATTAATTATAACTTAAAATATAATTAAATGAAAATAGTACTTGTAGCAGAAAGATTCAAAGCACTCATAATTGTACACTCTGTTTCTGCTAGTACTCTAGTAGACATTGATTGTAAAGGTTTTATTTTATTAATTTTAAGGTAAAGCTATTAAAACTACTTTAGATCTTAAAGAAGCTTCTTTATCATCAATGTTCTTGGAAGAGGAGATACTTAGCCTTATCGCAACGTATCATTTGTAAGTACGATTGATTAACTAGTCTTTTATAATATAACTTTCATACAACGGTCGCACATAATAACTACTATTGTTTCACTAATATGATTAAATGGATAATGTCGAATAATTATGGTTTTTGTTTTATACTCCATTATTAAGGAGAACAATTAAACATTGTTACACAAAACTAATTTCCACTTCCAAATAGTAGCAAAACCAAGATATTTTAAAAGAGGCAGAGTAAATTCAAGGTAACTATGTTCATTTCATGGAGATATTATCCCTATTCACAATTACATACTGTGTAAGACGGTCTTATAGGTTATGTTAAAAACTTTTATATTTGTTTTACATGTGTTAATATAAAAACCGACTTACACAAGACTAATTGATCCTTATTAATGACGGAGTATCAAATTCTCAGAAAAAGCTATCCATAAAGGTGAAAAAAAGAAGGAAAAGAATGAATATGATCTTTGCTAAAGAGGGTAATTGAAGTGTATAGTCATATTGATGAACACAAGTTGATTTTGATAGAGAGTTGGTGGCACTTTACTTTCATACAGCACATTGTTGTCCAATTATTGATTTATAGATGCTATATGCGTCACTACACCGTCCTAAACTGCATAATGTGCCACCCCCATTTCAGGAATATAAACTAGCAGAAAAACATTATTGTTTAGTTCATATGTCTAAAATTAACTCTCATTTTGGAATGTACTTTGTTTTGTATATTCGTAATCAACTCATTTACATGAATTCTTATGTACTCCGTAGATGTTAACTATCTTAGTCACTAAGTCATGAAAAGTGGTACACAAAACATGGGTTCAAATCTCGTCAGTATCAAAATTGCCTTTGTGACTCGCTTTACACCCAAAAAATAAACATTTTAGAACTTGACGTTAAAAAATAATCAAATATTCCTCAAATGACCCTCAAGACGAAAAAAGAAGAAGAGATCATATGCACAAACTTATAAGATGAATTTATATGCGATAATTACTCGGTAAACTGTATAATTAAATGATGCTTAATAATCATCATATAAAGGTTTTGAGTTGATTAAGTCCATCATTTAAGAGATCTAACCTTGGGATGTTGAGTTTTGGCAAGTTCTCCGAACAATGCAGGATTCTTCCTGGTAAATCAAAATAGCAGGCAACAAAGGAAGAAACTGTCAAATTGTTCCCCCCAAAAGTGCTGCAACAAATTTGTAGTACGTAGCAGACAGTTGTGCTTTATATCCGCAGTAATTCTCTTGTGCAACCGTTTTTTCTATGCTTTTTAGCAAAATATGACCAATTTTTGGCAAATAGATACCATTTTATTGTAAACGGTGACCGCCTTAAAAAAAATGTCATTTTTAATTATAAAAAGTGGTCACTATTTATCAAAAGGTGGTCATTTTTTTTGTCGCACGTGAGACGATTGTATGGTTGAATCTTAAAATTGTAAATAATGAAGCCAAAAAGCTCTGACTTCTCTGACTGAGAATCTTCCATGGAATACTAAACACGGTAAAAAGTAAATAGATACGGTAAAAAGTAAACATACTCGTATTTTTCAGTCTTGAAACGGGCAAACCCGGATTTGATGCGTTCAACAGCGTCAAAATCGGGTTGGGCCCCACCATTTTCTGTAGCTTTAGCCTGCAATTCTGCTGTCACCTGGTTAATTTTTGCGGCGGCTGCGTCTTCCAATCCAACTTTTTCACTGAAATATTTGTACCACAACACAATTATACGTACGCCCTTGTTATTCGTACCTCAATTATTCAAAAGTTTTGGGATATAAACTCAACACTGTCCTTTTTGGAGGAATCAATTATGGCAACTCAAAAGAAAGAATAAAAACTTGCGGAGTTTTTAATTTATGGCAACTTAAAAGATGGAAATATGCACCTACCACTCGGTCCACGTAACGGGACTAGAAGGATTAAATTCATATTTACGCGGTTGTAAGTATGAAACGGGTTTGGTTTAAAGTAAGCTGTATATACATGCATGGCTATTAATGAACATTAATTGTGTAAAATATTTACTTTAAAATTCGATTTTACTCTTTAAGACGGTATTAAGAAAAAATTGATAACGATACAATTACCATGAAAACCCAATTTAATTTATATAGTCAAATGCATGTGTAATTACTACAATTTGGACAAATTCGAAAAATTAAAAGATGAAAGGAAACAGCTGTGAAATGAACATACTAATCAGATTTATATTTATTTTTGGTATAAAATTATTAAATAAAAAATATGGTAAAGTCAAAGATTAATGAAATTGTACGTTAAAGTCTTCAAGACAAGAAAGCAATAACAATTAGATACATTAAATAATTAAAATAACTACGACTATAAATTAACTAAATTAAATAATCATTAATCGATCAATAAAACAACGACAACAACAATATCAAAGCCTTGGTCTTAAAATGATTTGAGTTCGACGAACATAAATCATCATCTAAAACCGCCCATGCATCGAATACGAGTGGGGGCCAAAATTAACGAAATGGTCATATGATAAATTCGATCAATATAAGGATGCCGCGTTATATGATCTTTTGACCATACACATCTCTTTATTTTGGTCCGTGTTATTTGGTAGGTAAAAAGCTCATGTAATTAAATATTATCATACGTTCTATCCCTCTGCCAATTTTTAAGGTAGTAGTACAAAAAAACAAAACAAAAAAAACCGTAAATAATTAATTACTAGATTTTTACCTCAAAAGCTTGCTCAGTCCTGCAATGGCCTCCTCGTACGCTTTTCCTGCCATTTTTTCCTTCTACAAATAAAACACCCACCAAAATTAAAACACGAATCAATCAATCAATCAATATATATAAAGTCGGGAACCGATCGGTTTTTTTATAATTCGATAATTATTTATTTACCTGAATTGTTTGTGTGATGAGGGAGTTATATGTGGGGGTGACAGAAAGTGAAGAGTTATAGGGAGTTTTGTGATGAATCTGATCTGGTTTTTAAAGAAGAGTGCCCCCACTTTGTTAGGAAATGTGTGTATTTATAGGGGATATGAAATTAGTAATTTTTATTTTTAATTTATTATTTTGGAAAAGTTTTGTGTATCCACTAGCTATTGTTAAAGGTCAATTTTATGAATTGGTGTTCCAAACATGGAAAAGGGAAATTTATGGTATGGTGTGTGGTGTGGACCAAAACTTATTAAGAATATTTAATTAATTCTTCAAGTTTTCAATGTCTAGATCAATAATTACACTTGATTTTGCCTATCTGGGCAATGAAAATACTCCCTCCCACTTATTATAAGTGTCCCGTTGTGGGAATGGCACGGGAATTAAGGAAATGAGATAAATAATGTAAA
>JAYMSF010000198.1:0-18991 GCA_036897335.1 Silene vulgaris | reverse complement strand
CCACCGACTCTGATACCATGATAGATGAACCATCTCAACCAAAACCTTAAGATGATGGTTGAGGCCCAATTATTATAGTTATTTTTAATAACCGTGACATGCTATGGAATTGGATTTCGATGATCTTAATGAGATGAGGTAATATCGCTTTTGGGGTTTCAAAATAATAGCCTGCCCCATTAGCTTATTCAACCAGATTTTGGGTTGAAATGGTGCCAGAACTAGTTGCTAATGTTGTAAGTACGGACCGTTTATTGTCGTTAGTCAATTAATAATATCCTATATTACCTTCAAATAAAAAATAATAGTCTGCCAATTCAATAACTAAATTTTGAAACGGTATATCCGATATAGTTTTACAATCGTGTCTAATATATGGTTTTGCTCACTTATGTTATTAAGTCATTAAATATTACAGTCGTAATTAAATCAACTATAACTAGCCGGAAATTAGTTACAAATTTCAAAGGATTTCAATTTTAGCTTCATCTTGTAAGTTGTAACAACCATGTCATTAACTCATTACACACTCCCTTCATCCCATTGAATTGTTAACATTATTTCTTCTTCCTAAGAAGTATCAAAGGTAAAGAAATGATTAGGATTGAGAAAATAGTCATTTAAAAAAAATATTATATCATGTTGGGCTGTTGGCCTTTTCGAGCTCAGAGTGCACTAGATATTATCTCTTTCAACTCAAGGATTGTTAATCCGCATTGTAACAACATATCCGTAGTGATTGGGATAAAGGGAGCAGCTAATTTGAGAACTTAAAGGAGGCGATAGAACCCACTGCCTTTAATTTACGGTGGTTCATGCATAAACTCCTTACTCATTTGTATGACGTATTGGTAAGTCCTATGAAATGTATGAACGAGGACAAAATGTGTTACACTAACCGTTGAATAGTTAGTAGAAATGCATACATAAGACGAACTCTAGTAAACTCTTCGATATGACCCATCAACTGTAAACGACCCATAATTTCCTTAGAGAAACACACGGAAGCGTAACCCGGCTCTTGATAACGAATTTTCGACCCGCAACCAAACGTTGGACAATTAAACCAACAAGAAGAATAGAGTAGTAGACCACAATTTCTATCATCTTCAAGTCTTTTTGGGAATCATATGGCCATATGGGCTGTATTTCGGTCTGGACTTGAATGTTTTCGCTAGGATTTGTCACTTTTAAGGATATTGGGCCTCAGCCAAAAGCTTAACATGCTCAAGTAGCTTACAAATTCGTTAGATATAAAAGAGTGGCTATGTAGGGAGGCCGGAAATTACTACTGCCCCCGTCCCGGTTAAATGTTTTTTCTTTGGTTTTGACACAAAAACAAAAAAAAGAGGAGAGTTCAATTATAAGATGACAAGTGGAGCAAATTGGGTGTGAAATACCAAATTGCTCATCAAATGTAATCGTAAAATAGAAAGGATAACAATTTACTGAGGCACCCTAAAATGGAATAAGACAACAAATGGCCAGGAGTTCGGGACGGAGGGAGTATTAAGGTTTAAGTGCTCAACATCAACGACCATGGTGGTGATCTTAGAGATGGCAATCTGTTTATTCAATTTGTATATGGGCCGGGTTAAGTTGAGGTCATGTCAACTTTTAACCACATTGAGCCGTGTCATCATTAAGTGACAGGTCGGTTCGTGTTATAATAGTTGTGTCAATGAAAATAGAATTTATCTTATATTCAAACTTAGGTTGATAATTCTATGCTAAACGACATGTACATTAGTTTTAAGCTAAACATATTATTTAAAAAAAGGTCACATTAATAATCTTATTAGAGTTGTTATTAAGCTAATTTGTTACCAAGTCATTCATCAACTTCTTTCGTTATCAAGGCACGGGTCGATTACGGATCAAGTAGATAGTTATCAATGTGCACATTAATGATCTGGGTTTTGCTCGTTACCATGACCAAGAAAGGAGTCATGATACCACTCATGTTGATTATTGTCATTTCTGTAGCCTTTTATGTAGTGTATTTTATGCCTATTGTCTATAAATTAGCGAAGCTAGGATTTCAAGTTAGGGGCAAAGAATTTACATATTTTAGCGGAAGCAAGCGCCCCTGCTACTCTGCTAGCCCCCTCGCTCCACCACTACGCCTATATCATCAATTATTTAAACATTTTGTCAAACACACAATAATTAAGAAAATGCATGAAACCAAGATTTAATATCATGGTTATTGGAGTACTACTTATGTACCATTATAATCTAAATCGACCCTAGCTGTGTACATTCATCTGTATACATGGAACCACAAAAACTCATATGGATCGATTTAACCTGTATTATCATTAATACACGGGTAATACACGAGTAATCTCACATGTGCAACCGTCTTACTCTTATACATGACTTACTACTACTAAACCATAACATATGTATCACCTATTAAACTAATCATACTATTTTTGTTATGTACATAATTTTTCTCCTAACTTACATCAATCTTGCCAACAAAGCAAAATCACAGTGCACCTCCAAATAATATAAAGCCTTGCTCTCTGTTCTCTTATTTGCTTAGCGCAACGAAGCTTCAAATTCCTAGCCGAAAACGTCGTCGTCGTCATGCTTGCCATCTTCATTCAACTTAAAAACTATCAAGAAACGAATAAAATGCAAATTTTTTTTTTTTTTTTTGATATATTTTGAATTGAGAATACAAAATTAAGAATGGTAAAGGGATTATATAGTTAGGAAAAAAGAAGATATGGGGAAAAGGGTATTTGTGGTTGTGAATAAAAGTGGGCCAATAATAAGTTGGGCTAAGTATAAATGGGCCCACATGTCATAGGAATTGGACAAGAGATGATAAATGGGCTGTTTCCGTTTCAATCCACATAGATAATGACTTTGCATCAACTTCCCTGTATACTTGCTTGTCTTTGTCTTTTTACTGTTCATTTTGTACTCTTAATCTATGTTCATGTACCCTATGACCAGTCAAATTTCTACCCACCGAAAATAAAAAAATTTAAATAAGTGTTTAAAATTATGTTGATAAGATGTTCTTTTTAGAATTTGTTTCCCATAATTATCGTCTGATTTAGGGGTGTTAATGAGATGAGATACCTCGTGTTCAACTTGAGATCGGCTGATCAAAGCTCGGCCCGAGAGCTTACGAATCAAGTCGAGTAAACGCTGTCACGGCTCAAAAAAAAAACTGCGACCGGCTGGAAATTGTGTGATTAGATAAGATATTGCTCATATTTTATCATGATTATATCTTTGTATCGCAAATATCAAATGTCTCACGGATTTAGTCAGATGTTTTTACATATAGACTTTTATATCAACCTAGGTTAATCAAACAGATGAAGATAATTGATAAATACAATCCTATAATAGTCGAGTTGTGAGATTTCCTCTGCAATGATGCTTCCATTTGTTTCGAGCTTAAATAGGTTAATGTTGATAACTTCTTAATTGTATGATGCATAGTGAATTATTACGAAAGTTTGAAATGAAATTGAAAATACAATCTAACAACATGACATATAAGTGGTGGAGTCCAAATAGTAAGGGGACAATGAACATCACTCGAAAAGTGACAGACTTTTCCTCCTCTCATTAAGCAGATAAGGATGATTCTTCATGTGATTGGATCACCATTTTGTACAACACCTTTGATCATAATCTTAAATAAATGTCCTTTGTGTGGTCTGATGGGCGTCTTCATAACAAGCTTATTACGAAGTAAGTATCAGTATTTTCCACATAAATAGATAAGAAAAAAGTCAGAGTGTCTATGAAGTCACGAATAATTATTATTTATGTGGGTTTATTTGAGCAATCACATGCTCATGACGGATACTATTCAACACAAAAATGAGAATTTGTCCATAAACTTTTTTCTTGGTCAAGTGTCCTAAACTACAAAGCATCAATCACTCCCGGCATTGACAAAACTATCTCGCATGTCATTCTACAGTCACTCACTTTATTATCACATATTTATAGGACTATTTTGGATGGTTCTATGTCAAATTAAGAGGTGACAAATGACAATATGTGAACTTATACGAGTAACTTGTGTGGTTGATTAAAGCTTAAAATCTAATTGGATACAAATGTACAATTCTAAGTTATGATACTTAATACTCCTATCGACTTAACTTGACCTCACTCGCCCGAGAACACATTAAAGTATTAACTATTCAGCTGACTAATTGTTCGTCAATAATACAAGTTATTGATAACCATTTCAAATTAAACCTAAAATGTAAATATATATAGTCTCTATTTAAAATAAATTAAATAGTAAATACAGTTTGAACTATGATATTGAGAAATATTTTGTTATGATGATCTATTGTTATTTGGCATTTATTTAAAAAATAGACGAATTGTTCGAGTTTATAATAAGAATCACTAAAATAGAACATTGGTTGACAAACACAACTATAATTAAAACTTCTGGTGAATTCCATTCTTTTTCCCAAAATAGTCCATATAAAAGTGAAATTATTTCTTCTATTTTTCATCAGCTATGAGCCTATGCCTGGCCTAATAACTTTAATCTATGGAATATAAAACATGTCAAATTAAACCATTTGGGCAGCTAATCAAACCTCTTGTCTAATCTCCTCCCAACCCGCCCTATAAAAAAAAAATTATGTAAAACAGATTTACATAGAAATATTGAACGATTTAAGTAAAAAAAAATTAATAAATGTGTAATTTCATTTAACAAACATCTTGTATAGGACTGTTTTATGCTAAAACTTATTAAAAACCCGCTTTCGGTTTGTGAAAAATCTTAATTCTTCAATCTTACCGATTCTTTCACCCTAACATTTTATAAAGTATTTCTTAAAAATAACATAGGAGCAATTAAATTGAAGGGATGGGATGACTTTTTATATCAAATTGCACATGATCAAAATCTTCTTTTATTATCTAAAAAATCTCAACAACAAAATAGACATCTCAAATGTGTAAAACCATATGTTTTCAAATTGGATGGCCCACATGTTACTATTTTGGTATACATCTTGTGTTGGTACTAAACGACACGTTTCGTTAAGAGTAGGTGTTTGACGGTCCCCTTTGTGCACTTGCGTTCGGGTGTGACGGAGAATCTTTTAGTTTGGGGCATAGCCCACGTGCACAGCCATGTCACTCCCTAGAATTTTCTTACCTCTGGCCCACCCTTGTCGTCTCCAAAGTTTTTTTTTTTTCTTTGGTGAGATGTAAAGCATTGAAAAACAGTGGAAGACTTTCAACTTTGGTGCTAGTTGTCAGCAAATCACACTTATTCGGAAAATGTAAGCGGTGTCCATGAAGTTTGGCATATTACCCGAAATACCTAATTTTTTGATCAGGAAAACTTTAAGAGCTCAAAAATGGCGATTTTTCAAAGGCACGACTCATAAGTAGACATGGTAAAACTGACCCAACCTGATAAGCCTAGCCCTAGACACGAAAAATGACCTAATAAATTGTTGACCTGAAAATGACCGGATCCGAGGGAACCAACCAAAATGACCAATTTGCTACGACACCAGCAAGCAGCAGTCTCCTCTCGTTCACAAGATGTGATCGGTTTTTTCCTAGCTGCTCAGCAAAGTAATGTTTCAGAACAATGCAGTCTAGCAAAATGAAGGCGTATCATATGCAAAAGCATAGCCTCTTCGAGTATTATACTTCGTAATAATCATGGACAGACAAAAATTTCTTTACAATTTTGTCCACAAATTGGACGCTGAATATTAAGCCCTAATTTTTAACAAATTGCTAAATGGCTTTGAATGTGACTTAAGCGACACGGCTACAGCTAATGTTTGTTGGGGGAAAAGAATACTACTAGGAGATACATGTAAGAGGATTAGATTACAGTATAGATGATCACAGATGCTTATAAGGATGAGCGGAAACAGACTATGACCTACATTGTTATATACGGAGTACAACATAAGGAAACAAGCAATGACAGCTCTATCTCCAGTATTTGTTATATGCGATTCTGAAATAGTATTTCGATGTCAAGAAGAAGCTTCTCTTTTCTCAATCTTTTGTACAACCCGGTTCATCTGGACCACGAGAAACATCTCAATACAAATTTAAAAGCTGATCAGAAAATTTAAAAAATAACTTGAAACAATGTCTTGTACTGTCCTAATACTTACCGCGTTTCTAGGGGTGGCCATGAAATCAATGCTCATCTGGGCCGCCAATAGTCAGGAGCTGCAACAACAGAGGTCTTTAATTTCCTGGCTTGGGAAAGATGTCAATGCTAAAGAAACTAACTTTTCTTGATCCAAAAACATGGATGCAAGAGAGTAAACGAAAAATCAACAGAGCGCATATAGCAGTAAGCACTAACCTCTTGCGCCCGCTGAAACACCACCATCGGAAGGCGGTCCACAAGGAATGTGACTTTGGTGATGTACAGGATGGGGCGGGTACGCCCACGCATGATTTTGTGGTCTTATCGGTTCGCAAGACGGACCAGCTGAAGGCTGATATGCGTAGTGATTCTCAGAATGCATAGAACCTTAAAACAAGGGCACGAAAAGTCAGTCAAAGTCAGAGGACTTACCCTATCATATACGACACAGTGAGTCTTGTATAAGATGGGTCTCCAATGTGAGACATCTACCCCATCATCTAGTTATAGTCTTTAATAGGTTAGTCTCACATGTAAGACCATCTCGAAGTCAAAGTCAGAGGACTTACTGGGATATGAGGGCCTAGAGTATCCCCAGTTTTCTGTCAACTCCGGTCTTCGTGCCCCCCAATTTTCTGTCAAATCCTGTCTTGGTGGTCCCCAGTTCTCTGTCAACTCTGGTCTTGACGGCCGTGCGTGATCTTGATCACCATAGAAATGGCCATCTGAACTCCGGCCGAAGCGGTCTCGATTAGAGTAGGATGGTGGAGGCGGAGCTTCCCTTTGAGGTCGAAATTGCTGATCTGCCGGATGGTAGGAGAAATGATTGGATGGGGAAGGATAAGATGGTCTGGTATTGTAAGCCTTATTTCCATATGCATTGGCATCAACTGGTTGAATATTATTTCCCGGTACAGGATTATGCATCACAGGATACGAATTATAAGAGCAAGAACTAGTTGTTGATACGGGCATCTGCAAAGGATGGTGGACTCCGGGAGCAGCTGGCCGTGATGGCATAGCTTCTGGCATACCCTACAGAAAAAGAAGGCAAAAGAGGACAAGTATTAACAGAAGCCAAAAAATGCTGGAACAAGAGGCAATTTACTGAATAACCAAAGTCCTAACATACATTTCTACCGACAGGAAGATGTAGATCAGCGTCAACATGAGGCATGGCAGTCGCATGGGGTGCAAGTGAGCGAGGTGGAGGTGGAGGTGGAGGTGGAAATGGAGGTGGTGGAGGTGGCGGCAGTGGTGGATATGATAGCGGAGATGCTGGCAAAGGAGGTGGTGGAGGAGGCACATCGTGTGGTAATGGCGGACCAAATGTAGTAAACTGCTTTTGGCAGTGATGCGACTGATGCCCATTAGCAATGGCAATAGATGTTGTATCAAGTTCAGTCTCACAGGAGGGGGCGACATCTTCCATTTCAAGCTCTCCGTCCACATCCTCCAAAATATGCCTATGTTTTCTAGCAGCTGGCAATGTTGTCGTCGCATGAGTTTCTTCAAATTTAGAGTCATGCTCTGGTGTCACAGCCTCAAAGCTCCCATCATCTGAATCACTCCCGTCTTCTTTATTTTCTTCTTCTTCTTCTTCCTCCTCTTCTTCTTTAAGCATGCGGAGCATGCAAAAGCCAGAAAGCTCCATACTTGAATTGCTGATTCAGATGAAAAATAGAGAACGTGAATCATTTGCACAATGTTAAAAGAAGAATTTCCATTTAGTCAGGAATGGGGGAAACATAAACCACCGACTAGGCATCCCTGTCGGGAATGCCTGCCTGGAATTACCTATCAATTGTGACCAAATTCAACTTTTACACTAACTTTCTTTTATACGAAGAGGCGCATTTAAAAACACAATGGATTACGATGTTACCACTACTAGCGTGATCGCAAACAAGTCAAACTTTCAATAGTGTTGCCAAAACTCAAACAATCACACAACATGACTTCCTATGACCATCTAGGTAAATTTGCATACAGAAAAACAGACGGCCCTAAAATAAGGAGCAAAATAGTGATTGAGGTCCCACTCAACATACACAGTTAAGTTGGAAAATAACATCAATCAAACTGTACACCAAGTACTTTACGGTCATAAAATAGATAAAACAAATGAGGCAACTATGCATGATGACTGGTAAATACCAAGATAAAACAAATGGATCGCACTAAGGACCATACCTATCCATAAGACCATAACATTAAGAAGCAATCATGTTCGAGGAACAATTGTGTGTTACTTTTGTCTTGGTACGTGCCAATGGTCAACAATTCAATATATACTGTATCCAAGTAAAGACGATAGATATTACTCCGAAATGTTCAGTGTATGAACAATATAGCACTATGCAATTGTTCTTCACTTGATTATTACATATTGCATGTGTAATGCCCTTTGCAGACGAAAAGTCTGCAAAGCTAACTTACATTCATGTGGGGATGGAACATATTATGTTATCAACTGGGGAATTCATCGGAAATAACTAAGTAAGAAATAAATACACAAATATTAACAATGACTTCTTACAGTACCCTTTCCCTTGCTAAAAATGTAAAATCATGCAAGGTGCAACCATTGGCATTTCCATCCAAAACGTTGTCACTCTCTCGCATCATTTCACAAAAAGATGCCTAATAGTGTACAGTAAACGATGGACAAACGTGAATTCATTCAGCTTGTATTTTCTTTTTCATTCTAACTTGCTTTTATTGTTAATGCTAGGAATATCAACGACTTTGAGTTTAAACCCAAAATAACCTTGGTGTTTGTACGTTGTCTGTAACATATATAAAACTGTATGATGACAAAAATGTCATTAAGTTAGTGGATTTCTTGTATACGAAATATTTTAGAGATTAGATCCATTCTATTATTAAAAACATGAACTTACTGATGTCATACACTTTTGACAATTTGGACAAGGATACAACATGAACTTACTGGTGTCATTAATGTTGACAATTTGGAGTCTAGACCCAAACCAATATCGATGGTATATTATGTTTAAAGATTATCCAAAAGATTATTTGTCATTTTTAATGAATCAATAGCCCTCACTGTACTCATTTATCGATTTTATTCCACGGTTGTATCATGCACATAGATTAAACATACATTCATAAGACGCATATCTTCAAGAATCCTTTTTTATCGTTCTTTTAATAACAGGAGAACCAGAGCAATTCTATGCAAGACTACTTTATCTCCTACAAGTCCCACCAGATACTCATAGACCCAACCGCACTCAATCCTGACCCTTTCGATTCTTACCAGTTCATTTCTCACTCCTCACATCCCGCCCCCCATATCTACACCCCTACTGCCATCACCATCCCCATCTTGACCACCACTATTTTAGCCACAAAATTCATAAACGTCACCAATCCCAGTCCAACCACTCTCCACCCTAAACCATTCTCCGAGCTCCTTCATCAGCTTTCTAACCAAATCCGCAACCAAATGACACACTAGGGGTCTGATCAGTGATTAATCTATTTTTAGGGACGGGTTAAACAAGGTGTGGTGGCACGTCAGGTGTGAGAGTGGCCGCTGTGATGGTGGCTATCATGGGTGTGGCTGAGGCAGGGGCGAGCAGTGTGGTGACTGATATTTGACAAAGGTAATGGCTGAGGGAAGGAAAAAGAGTGTGTATGAGTGAATATAAAAAAACAGAGTAAGAAATACAGTTGAATGTGGTATCCTATTAAACTAACCTCGTAAAACTGAATTAAGGCAAGTGTCATTCTGAAAGCTCTAATATGGTAGGACCTCAAAAATCTATTACTGACTACTAGCAACGATGCGAAATTCACAAATCAGATTACCTTCCATACTCATCAACCACCATGCCCTCCATATCGCGTAAAGGATCATCAAAAGATCTCTCTGTCCTGGACATGCGACCAGCAAAACCACTATTTGAACAGCTTAGCGATTCTAGCTCCTCAATATGATGACGAATGATGGACTCTGGAAGGATCCTCTTTTCTTGCCACAGCCTAAGGACCTGAAAAAAAAAGAACAGCAGTGTACCATATGAACAAATGATGTTGATCAAAGTAGCTCAATAACTAGACAAGTAGTTCAGAATTCAGGGCCACTGCCAGAGTGAAAAGATAGTTGTTCACTTGCCTTCAAGCATTGCCTCCGATTATCTCTAGCAGCTTGTCCAGCAGGGGCCGCAGCTGATACCATGCGTTCAAGGGTATCCTTAAGAGCTGAGAAATATGAACCACCGACTTCACCTAGAGGTTCCAGTTCAACGAACACAGAATAGTTACAGCAAGAACAGGAAGTATGAATTCTGACTGGAAAATATCTTTCCCCTCCTCCACCCCTTTATAATAAGTGATTATAGCAGATTGAAACATTTGATAATCAGTGTGGAAAGTTATACCTTTCAGACTTCGAGAGCTTTGTGCAATTGAGTCCACAAGAAAGAACAGATCAATCCGTCTGTGCAAACTTGGTTCTTTTTCCAAATAAAGAACAAGAAGTTCCACTGCCTATACCCAAAAAACTTCGATTAATTCAAAAACAATCTACATACTGGAAAACATATAAAAAGCCTTATTTGAAAAAAGCATATCTAGATGAACTATGTCCTAAATATTAGAAGCCACCACTTAGCCTTTGCTGTTTTGTGTTGTTTTTACAACACACAAGACAATTCAAGACTCCCGTCAACCGCAGGTTAAATAAACTAGATATAATGCAGTCATCCACATCCGTTGAAGAGATGGAGTTGTTCCTAAACAACCAATGGTGAAAATTAAGATGAGAATTGCACTGACCAACAACAAATTCATAATAAAGAGCCGCACACAATATGGTGAGCTACTTTACTATATTTCACATACTCCAATGGGGGGCTAAACTCTAGACTCTAGAGAACTTAAAAAGTTTAAAAATAATTCTGGAGTACACTGCAGTTGTGAACCTTCATAGGACTAGAGCTCTTGACTGGTTTTAAAATGATCAAAAATAAAACTGAACCCCCAACTCCCCTGTACATTTTTCAATTATTTTTTTTCTGCCTTTGCTTTTATCAAACAACAATTATAAGCGTCATCCTAAACCGGCAACTAAAATGCCTAATCATAACATTCATAAGCCTGTAAATCATACCTCAGCTGCGACACCAAACTTTACACAGTCAACTGCTATTCGGGTTGCTCGGCCAATGCTCTCTTTAGTTCGAGATAATGATTCAAGAGTCAGCTCTAGAGACGCAAGGGTGGCCTTCACTTCTGCGAGATTGGTTCTTTCACATGACTTATTCTGATGACAAATAATGGTATCTAAACACTTGCTTTCGCTGACATCTGAAACGTGCATACTATGAGGTAGCTTCACATCAACAATAAGATCCGGCATAGGTCGTGGATGACCATTACTATTTGAAGCAGCTGTGTGGTCATTGGAGTGAGGAACATGTTTCTGCACAGCTACTTCTGCAACGGAAACACTTGAGCCATTATGATCATGCGAAGATCTACCAGAGATTGAGGCACCATAACAAATTCGCTCTGATGAAGAATCATTCAGAGGAGACGTTGAAGCTTCCAAAACCTCTGTAGCAGTGTGCTTAACTTCTTCTCCAGCCTCCATAGCTTCACCTCTGTGTTGGAAGACCCAAATTACATACATATTAGATAAACAAACACCCTGATAAGAGAAATGAAGTAAGAAGTTCCCTTCAAAGTCCAAACTACGAGAAAGTAAACACTCCTTTGAAGCCCATAGTAAAAGTAAACAGACAACAACAATAACAATAAGAACAGCAGTGCCATTCAGAAATGTATAGTGCTTCACTAATCCTCAACTGTCGAATATCATGTTCAGAATCACCTTGATTTCATCTTACATGAAACAGAGCATTTTCAACCTACCAATTCTATTTGAGCTACAAAGTAGCAATGTCATTGCTTAATTATTAGAGCATCTCGTTTATTTTTTGGACTGGAGGTTTATGAGAAAGAATAAAGTAGTACCAGGCAAATATGAAAATGGATAAAAGGTATCAGCCCACATGATTAGAAGTGCAGATTGATAAGTAGTACTATTCGTGAAAAGTTAAAATATGATAATTAAATGTGCAAGACAAAATAGCAACAGAAAAATAACTATCCTATACAACTTGTATCTTCCCATTTAGATCAGAGTGCCGTCTTGCACATTGCATAAAGTTAAATAGGAAGATAGAAATGGGATAAAGGGAGTACAATAATAGCAATACTTACAAGCAACTAGCATTTATACATCCCTCCACCAAAGCACTTGGGACATCATTAGCTGCACCACAAAGAAGCATGGTACTATCACCACGACAACCATCATTTACAGTAGCCGTTGGAGATACCTGGTCTGTGTCTCTCACAGAATGCAACTCAATCAGAGACTTGTCATTTTCCACCGCACCATCAACTAAATCATCATCTGCTTTGCCACATTCCTCTGAAGGTGACTCAATTATTTCAGCAGTCGATAATTCCAACATAGGCATCGACTCAACAACACTGTTCACTGGGTCCTGCAAAGCCAGAACCTTGGGAGCATCATGTGATATACCAATGGTGTCTGAGACACAGTGAACTTCGCTATCTATACTAACAGCCATTTCCACAATATTATCTTCTGTACATGCCACGTCTCCAGAAGCCCTACTTACCACATTGGGTGTAGGTGAGCTGCAAATGTTCGAAGCTTCAAGTTGTGAAGCATTATTACAATTAGATAAATCATTTCGCAACTCCAAGTTATTGCATGGTTCATCTTCTACAGCCATGTTGGAGCCAAACTCCATAGAAGGAAAATGGCATTTTTTATTAAACGTTTTTGTGCAAGAATCTTCTACCACTGATGTATTGGTCTCTTCTGCAGCATTAGCTGACATAGCCTCCAAAGCCCTATGAAGACGCTTTGATGGGGGCAATGCAGACTCGCAGTCAAATGTACAGCCTAATGGTTGACTAGTCATGGCTTTTGAAGTTTGAGGCTTTAACTCTGAAGCCTGTGCACCACTGTCAGTGGGTGAGCATACCATAACCTCTGGGCAAGTGTTCTGAGGCTGAGACTTATTCTCTAGCTCCTGACTGCACTTACCTATAGGTGAAGATACAATTAGTTCATTTGATATTAACACATTCTCGTTAAGTTGAATATCGTTACATGTCAGGGTAGCGTCCTCCTCCCTTGCTACACAAATAAATGCAGACTCGGAAGATGTTTCCTCACTCCTTCCAAGAGAATCAAGCTGTTGTTTCTCCTCGGAGAGCAATTTACCCATTCGAACCCTAGCACGTTTAACCAAAGGTAAGTGTTCGTCCCCTTCATTTTTAGTCTGATTATCAGACATAAGTACACATGACTCGGGCAATGGCATTGTGTCTTGCATATTCCCTATGTCTATTTTAACTAGTCTATCACATCTCGATCCTAGACAATCACTTTGGACTCTTTTTCTTCCCGGATTCCTTTTTTTCCTTACAATAGAAGCCTTTGTTCTGAAATCGCTAGTACTCACCTCATGGTCACCTTCACAACTACCATTGACAATCTCTAATTGCTCACACTTATTTTCAGATTCAATGGCACTATCTTCATTATAGCTTAGGCCCTCAGAATCCATAGCAACTCCAGACCCATTATCATCAAGTGTTCCATTTGAGTTACACACTGGTGAATAGCCCACATTGGGGATAGAACCCTCGGGAGATCTTTTGCTTCTCTTCGCTCTTCTCAGAGGACCGTCAAAAAATCCATTTATGCCACTATCAACAGAGTTTTTGCCGCCATTACAATCTGAAACATCATTCTGAAGTCCATGTGACTCAAACTTTGATCCACTCCTAGACCTTGGAACTGGTCCTATCATTTGAATGGTACACCGCTGTGGCTGAAAGCTTCTAGCCTTTTTCCTTAAAGTGTAAGTGCTAGGTATGACCAACATGGATTCAACAGCATTATCAGCTGGCTCTTCCGATGCCGTCTTTTGATCCAAAGACTCTACTACAGTCCGAGTCCTTGCCTCTTGCACAGCTAGATTTGGCTCATCTTTTGGTATAGGAGAATTAGAAGATCTGACTATGCAATCACGTATCATATCAGATTCTGCAGGATCAGTTGCTCTTAGATCTCCAGTAGCATTTTCATCAGGGAGTTCACCGGGGCTAACTCGACTCTTCTCCTTCAACTTATCATAACAATCAACGATCTCCTGCAAAGCACGAACAAAATCAGCACCCCTTCCCTTACGTTTGCCCAACAGAGAAACTTTTTTCTCTTCAGTGAATTCTTCAACATCAGCAGGATTGCAGAAGCCTCTGCATGTAACGAAGAACATAACAATTATTAATTTATCACCATGAGACACTAGCCTTGGGAAAGTATAACATTAGAGCTTACCCTACAATACTACTGGTCAAAAACAGATCTCAACTTATTTATTTGAAAAAAGCAGTAACATAAAGTCAACATAGAAGGAAAGGACAATCAAAATAGATAATGTATCTATCTTTTCTTACTCAGTGATCATAAAGTCATATACATCTAAATAGGATATAGGGCAACAGGATCTTCAATGTCTCTCTCACGTGAACATGTTAACATCAAGACTAAAGATAGTGGTTTGGACACTTGAAATTACGCGTCAAAATCAGAAGTAAAAAAGCAAAAGCAGACACTGAACAGATATAGAAGACCACCCACTGGCATAGTTGACTTTTTTCAAATGCTGATAATTGCATCAAACGAGTCTGGAAAAGAGCCTAAGGGAGAATAGTATGGTGAGAGGTGACTGATAACATGTGATACAATGATCGGGTGTTATAGAAAACATGGATATAATGATATTAGACGGGGATAAATCAGTATAGAAACTCAACAGAATGAGGTGAGCAATGCGAGTATGGCTGGATGATGCATTGGCTGGACGTGTAACCCTGACATACCAAGGTTCAAATGCTCGCTATCGAGGGCAACCGCATGACCCAGCGAATTACAATACATGTGAATACAACACACATTGCATACCCAATAGTGCATGCAAAACATGACAACTCCCGTAGGCATGAACAATATCAATATAAGAGATACAGCTATTTCAATTAGGCAAATTAGTTAAAATCACCTTGCCATTCCAACTTAGAGAAGTGCAAAGATAAGTAATTATCTGTTAGAGAGAAATACAACGGTGAATGAAAATATGAGTGATTTCAGTGTAGATATAGAAGTTCATCTTATACCGACTTAGAAATATTTTGGTTGTGCATTTCATAAGTGTTAATTATTTAAGACTTATGTTTGCTCCTACTTTTCTAGCCTTTGTCGAAACAATTGTGTCTTCCATTAGTATACTAAATTAATTGATGTTTTCCTAAAGCCTGATTGGCTTTTTCGGACTGAAGGTTTCATTTTTTCCGCAACAATTTAAAGTATGGGTGAATTTAATCCTTGTTTTCGTAAACCCTAATTTAATTTACACATACTTAGTTTGATTTAAAAAAAACGATGTGTAAATAAGAAGCTACTTGATCTAGGTGAGAATTAAGATCAATAATGAAGAAATTTGATGAGGATTTGATTGATCTTGAAAGAGAAAAAGAGAGGGTTTTTTTAGAGAAGGGCATGGCGTGGAAAAAATTCCATGAAAGAGCAATTACGTATTTTAAAGATACTTGAGATGGAATAAAACTTACTGCAAGACCATAAAGCCATACAGAACTTCTAGACACATCAGACTAATTATGGGATCATATATTCAAATAGACGCCCACTGAGCATCCAAATGCTCAAATATCTTTACAAAGCCTACTTCAAAACATCTAGGCTATCCCAATGCTCAAAATATAAATTAAAGCAATAAACACAAAAGTTGTGGAGTAAATGTGGGTTTTTGAGAGGCAAATGGTATAATCTGGATATTAATGAATAAATTCCTGGCGGTTAAGTGTAGAACTTTACTTAGACACACAAACTGAGTTAAATCCAAGTTCGAAATCTCCGTTAAAACACACAAAAGACAAAAGTTCACATCAAGTGATGAAAAAAATTTAGGATGGGGGAGCAAGGGAGACAATCTATTGAACCAAAGCCACAAACGATCTGAAACTGAAACAGTTACTTCACACTTATATTTTAATTAAACCTTGAGAACCCAGGCCTAAAACAGCACCCACAGCAAAATACTTGAGATAAAACGAACATTTTCCTTAAATCGAAGTATTATTTGTTTTTATTATTTCCACAGGATCATTCTGTAGGCCTTCAAATACACCAGAGGAATAATCTTATCGACAGCAGTTTTAAGAATTCCCCTTGTTCACAACTGTAACAAAAACCTTTCTACAAACCACAGGCTACAGGTAGCCAGCGACGCAATCTACAATCCATAGCACATATCAGCTAGGTTCCTAAAATAATGGTCATTTGAATATGTGCTTCAGGAAATGAAGCTTAACTGTCATAACTCTTAGTATTATTAATGGAAGAACTGACACAGAGAGAAAATAGAGAAGCAAGAGACAGTAAAGTGTTAACCCAAAAAAGCCACTGAGTGAAAGAAAACAGAAAGTTTTTAACAAAAATCTAAAAAGATAGTCGTCTAACAAGGTCATAATATTACTATTTGTGGATCCTCAATATTCAAGAGTCCTTGTTCATCAAATTTTGCATGAGGTACAAATTGTTAAATCGACCCCTGAAAAAATAAAAACAAGGTCCCTTCATCGGGGTCTCTTGTCCATACTTGATCTTAGAATAAGGTCATAATATTACTAAAATCTAAAAAGATAGTCACCTAACAAGGTCATAATATTACTATTTGTGGATCCTCAATATTCAAGAGTCCGTGGTCATCAAATGTAGCATGTGCTACATAAATCGACCCCTGAAAAAAAAAACAAGGTCCAATCATCCAGGTCTCTTGTCCAAACTTGATCTTAGAAAGACTTTGAACAATGTGTGTCTTGGGGTTTCCTAAACACTACTTCGTAGAAAGGATGGCTTTTCCTAGTATGGAGAATATAAATTTTTTTTTGTTTCCACCAGGTAGCTGCTAAAAGACAACCACCTGGTATCTTTGCTATTTTAAAGGGCTCCATCAAGGTGACCCACTGTCTCCACTTCAGTTCATATTGGTTAGAGTCTCCCTTAGTATTTCATAAGAAAGGCAGTGGAAATGGGGGTTTTAAGATAGTGTTAAAACTGTCTATTTCCAGATTCTATCCTATCCTAATATCTCAAACTCGACAAAAGAAAACGGGGTGCTTAAACACGTGTTTTGGCCTTATTTGAAGCAATGTTTAGGCGATGTACGAATAATCTTATAAAGAACGACTATTCCAGCATGGACAGTTTGGGGTATTAACCAGTAAGCTGATTTATTTGGTTATGGACTCAATTATCTCTGTTCTTCGAATTCAACTATCGTCTTGATGCTTCCTAAAGGAACAAAATTTGTTTGGGATTCCATCATTGTGAGGTAAATGAAACTACTCCCAGAAGTGGATTGTCTAAGCGTGTAACTCTTCTAAAAAGCACTTTTTTGCAATCTGTACACTGTGTCTCTTTTCACTATCCCTAGAATTGGTACTTCAAAACACGAAAACTTGAACAAGATTTCGTGTAGGGTGAAAAAATTGCTCAAGGACATCATTAGTTGACATTGTCCTAATTCCTAAGACAATAGTCTTGGTATATGACATTGTTCCTCTGAGCTTTCTGCTAAAAGATGGAGCTAGAGAACTTCGACAAAGTAGCTTCCAGATCTTATTTTATCCTGATAAGTTGGTATAAAAACTCAAGGCTTGAAAGATACTGACAAAAATGCTTTCAGTTGATTATGCTCAAATAGGTTTATTATCCCTATCCAACATATTTTCATAACTTACTTATAACACTAAAAACATACTATATGTCATGAACCATGACAACTAGCTACCTACGGAATCATACATGACAGCGTATGTTACAACTCCCGTTTGTTTTCAACAAAGTACAATTTTTCCACAAATTACTAACACAGCCTCCTCTCCGAACAAATTGACGACTTTTAAATTTCATACTGAAACAATCTAAAACTACTCTCAATCAAAAGTAGAAATCTGTAAGGGGACAAAAATGAATAAAAACATAATGGATCAAATACAAAGATATTGCTGAGGTACATCGTTAATTTGATATTGAAACAATCTAAAACTTCTCTCAATCGAAAGTGGAAATCTGAAAGGGGACAAAAATGAATAAAAACATATGGGTCAAATACAAAGGGGATACTGAGGTACATCTTGCATATTTTCATGTAATAGAAACCTTGATTGAGATAATCAAAGGGATAAGGCTGTAAAGCAATGTTGTATCACTCTGTGGCACTGAATGTTAAGCTAAAAACAGTATTGGTGGAAATGGTACACTATGGTCAGGGGAGGCCCAAAGGGCATGCAATTCAGTTCTTCAAACTGGGGCCCAAGAAGACAAAGGGCCCCAAATTTTCGAAATCCACTATGTTCCATTTCAACAGAGACCAAAGAAGGCTACAAATCCACTAAGCAGTTGACTAATTGATGCCGCCCATCCACACAGCACAAGACTAACAATATGTAATTTCATTCAGATTTCCAAATTCATTGCATTAACTGTCAGTCAAAAACCTTTTCATTTTCTTCACTTTCATATCTTCATCACGCCTGCTTTTGAAAATATGAATAAATTCCAGATTTCTCACACAATACAATATTCGGTCAGTTAGTTTAAAAGTAATTGCACACAAATTTATGTCGTCTTGAATTAATTTTTTATTTAATTTTTCATTTTTATGTAAATTTAGTCTTGCATCACCCTAA